>JAQFXT010001266.1:0-19057 GCA_034683725.1 Strigamia crassipes | reverse complement strand
AATAGATAAATAAATAAATAAATAAATAAATAAATAAATAAATAAATAGATAAATAAATAGACTGTACATACTTGTAGGTATTGGCGATTAATTTTGTCAATAGATGGCAGTGTGTGTCAATAATGCAGAATATGTGATATCATCTGCATTGTTATTGAATCAAAAAATCAATGGTTCTATCCCTACATTTATACTTTTGTACAGCCATCTAGTGACAAAATTCTAAGTTGATTTGAAGGTTATTATTAATGTTGCTACTTTTTAAAAACACGACACAAAAACTGATGTATTTCAGTTTTAGCTTATATTAAAAAAAATGGATACCCAATTACACCAACTTCCTAATTACGCGGTTTAATAACATCAACGTGATGTCTTCTTTTGAGATTTCCATTTATTTAGTGGCAAAATAAAAGTCTTTACGCACAAAAAACGAATGTTTTTATATTTACTTGTCTCTCTTTTTCTTCCAGTATGGTCGATCAGATAGTTATCGAGTGGCAATGACACCAAAAGTACCAAACAATGGACAGACACCGGACGGCAAGGCAGCGGGGGCTGGGAGCAAAAATAGGCCCGGTGCAAAAAAGAAAAAAGCTAAAGATGATATGGATGATCTCAAAAAGGAGTTGGACATGGTAAGTTTAAAAAAAAAATGAGAACAAACACGAAACACTAGCCGCTTTCGAAAAGCAGTTTAAAATTGCAGTAAAACATGTTTTGTTGTCTAAACATTGTGCGCATGCCCACTGTGTGGGTCGCCATTTTTGAAATTAGATCGAGACATAACTCAGTCAAGCAGTTTAAAAATGCTGTTTAGTCGAAATGACTTTTCGAATGCAGCATCTGTACATTGAAGTTATTAAATCATTTTATTTAAGGATGAGCACAAAATACCTATAGACGAGCTCTACACGAGGCTCGGCACAGACCCTAATTTGGTGAGTAACCTAAACATTTCCCAGTATTGAAATTTTAATATTCAAAATGATTGAATTTTAGGGCCTCACAAATACTAAAGCAAAGCAAGTATTGGAAAGAGATGGTCCCAATGCCTTGTCTCCACCGAAAACCACTCCAGAATGGGTGAAATTCTGCAAAAACCTTTTCGGTGGTTTCGCGCTCCTTCTGTGGATAGGAGCAGTGCTCTGTTTCATTGCGTACACCATTCAGGCTGGTGTTTCTGAAGAAACTCCAGATGATAATGTAAGTGTTGATTTTTATATTTCTAGTCAGATGTGTTTCATCGAAGATCTTTGTGATTTAACCGAAAGGTCAATTGAAGGGAGCGTAACAAGCGCGACAGGGAACAAATGCGACATTTTAGTTAGATTTTTGCAAATATTGAGACGACAACTAGCAATTGTGTGTTGAAATTACTACTAAAATGCGACATGTTAGAGATACGCCAAAATAAAGGTTTTTACAAGACCCAAATCGTTTTCGACCATTCACTGGTCTTCCTCAGTAATTTCAAGAAATCAACAGTTACGCATATGAAGTAGTATTCAATTGTGTGTTGCAGTTGTGGGGCGTGCAGGGGAGGACTTGTTTTTTTGCAGTAAAAAAATTGGTTTAATTAATAAACAAGTAATGGCACAGGAGCGGCTTGGCATTGGGGCAGTTGCCAAGGGCTCCAGTTTTACAAGGGCCCCACTAAGCCATCCAGAATTTTTAATTTTTAATTTCTTTTTGAAAAAGGATGCCAAAAATGAATTTGCCTAAAGTGCCAAAAATGAATTTTCCAAGGGCGTCAAAAATGAATTTGCCAAAGGCGTCAAAAATAAATTTGTTAAGAGCGTCAAAAATGAATTTGCCAAGGGCGTCAAAAATGAATTTGCCAAAGGCGTCAAAAATGAATTTGCCAAGGGCGTCAAAAATGAATTTGCCAAGGGCGTCAAAAATTAATTTGCCAAGGGTGCCAAAAATCTAGCTACGCTTTTGTTTGCCTGTCGCGCCAGTTGTAGCATCCTGTCAAGTGCAGTGAAGTTTTGTAGCTGGTTTTAGACCAAACTGCCTATGATTTTTCAATAAGTGGGCCGAGTTTTATAAAAATGGTTCGGCTTATATTTCTCCTTGGTTTGATCGAGCATTTCACCAAAGGAGGTGCAAGGAGACTAATGGAAACCAATGTGATGCACTTTGGTCTGCCATTTGCTATTGATTACATCAATTTTAATTTGCATAGCTGAAAAGCAATGTCACTGGGCTGTGGAAGTTTAAAAATGTTTTTGGCATTCTCAAAGTCGATTGGAATTTTCCAGGATTTTGAAACCAGCACTTTAAGTGTGTTTTTCTTTTCAATGGAAGTTTAATTCACTTTTTCTGATCTAGAGGGAAATCTAATAGGAGTTTGCCAAGTGCAACTTTTCAGCCCATAATTAAGTAATTTGGGACAAAATAAATTTGATTAATTGCTGTATTGAAATGCCAGTGTCAGCTTGGAAGACCTGTGCCACTAATTAATGCGGTGAAATTAAATATCGCCTTTTTAAAAAAAAAAAAAAAAAAAAAAATAGGGTTAAAAACAATTTCTTAAATTTTGTTGAAATTTGTCAAAAATGCAAGAAATCAAAAGATATGTTTACAACACAGAACAACCCATATGGTTTCCATTAGTTGCATTCAATCTTAAGAAGACGAATTGATTTCTTCTTAAATTACTTAAAAAAATGAATTCTAGATTGAACACACTTATTAAATAAAATCTCAGAATGCCCTATTTTATTTTGAGAAAGGGGATTAAAGGATTAACGAGGGAGGGTTGGGGCCACAACAAATGGTAATTCACTTTTATAAGTCAAAGAAGTGATTTTGAAATGAATTAATCTTAATCTCCTTCTTTGAATTCTTGTAAATTGACTTCTTAGAGATAGGTTGCAAACAAACGTCATATTCTGTTTAGAGAAGTCATTTCAGATGAATAAGTCAATTCACCTTTTCAAGATTGAATTTACCTAATGTTTTCTTGAGTAAAGAGCCCGTCAGCACAAATTAGCCTAACTTGCCCATCGGTCCACTGACTAGGGCCTCAGAAAAAACAAGCGCTATAACGTGCACTTCGCAAACTTCTTTGGTTATACTTTTGCGAAACTGCGCGGTATTAAAACGCTAATGAAAACTTACCGCATATTCTAAAATTCTGGTGGGAAACACCACACCAAGCAATTTCAAAATCATGCAATTCAAATAACTCTACTGGTTTGTCATGATTCCAGCTAACCAATCTAAATATTACATATTGGTTTCTTAAAACTTGGTCTGCTTTTTGCTCTTTTATTGATCACAATCAGGTTTATAGGCAGCCAGCTAAGAACTTTATTTTTTCTTCTCTTATTTTTAACACTGCTAGTGAACTTTTAATTTAATATTTTCTTTTCCAGAAAAAGCAATAACTTGTTTGGCAATGGCCTAGCATTCCCATTGCTGCAAAATGGTGGCATTAGGTTAGGCTATGATGACATAGCAAGTGAGAGATACTAGCTATGGTTATGGTTCCACATGTGGAATAAAATTGACATAATTGGAATTTTTAAAGCAGTCAATACAGTGGGTAGTTTTGTACCAGCTTGGAAGAAATTGCTGCTTTGATAGTTTAACTTTAATCAATTAATTGATGTTTCCTTTTCATGGGACATTGCAAAGCCCCTGAATGCCTAGTTCCAGCAAACAGGAAACTTAAGAAAATATTTGAAATAAAATTATTGCCTAGCTTGGGGCGATTAAATTGGATGAAACTAGTTCAAAAGAACAATCCATTATTAACAAAATAAAATTTCAGTTTTTGGAATTTGTTTTTAAAATTGCTCATTGAAAGCGAAAGACGCTCAGGCAATTTGTGCAAGATTTTGTTTTGCAACATCAAAAGCAAGCAATAAATTTGGAATGCCACGCTGAATTTATACTAGCCTACATGGCTCCTGATTTCTCTTTACGATGTTGTTTTGGTCAATAGCCAATGGGAGTTTGTCATAAGTTTTTGTAAACAGTATAATTGCTTAACGATGTGCGTCAATTCCGGAAAAATTAGAAACTAGGATTTACTATGGGTGACGAATATCCCAAACGGGATTTCATGAGATAAACTATGGATTGTCACCCACCTCAACTAGGTTTCTGTGGTTTTCTCAGTTGGGTCCTCGAGACAATCGTCCCGTAGATCACAAAAGGCGGTTAATAATACAAGTTTGCGGCAAGCACTTTTTCCTTATAATTATACTTTGCTTTATGTTATAAGTGCTCTGATGGACTCAGGGGCATCCCAGTGTTTCATTTCTGATACAAAAACACCGGAATGTTACGTACAACCAGTACCTCATAAAATGACGACCGGATTGGCTACGCTATTTTTTGATGTAGCGTAAGCTTCGTTAGACTTATGAGTTTTCCGCTATAATTACAACGGAAAAGTATCTGCCGCAAACTGTGTATTGTAAGTTCGATGTCTTCGGTTACTAGAAGTAAATGAAATGAAATCCCATGGCAAGAATTGTCTTAACACATTCTGGGGTTACTGAATAAGAAATATCTCTGGTTGATAGTTTAATAATTACCCTTTGGTGGCATGAATTGATAATGATCTTTTGTTTGAAGTGTTCCCTCTTTTAATCCTGTTAGAGTTAATGTTGACCCATTTTTCTTCATTACAAACATCAAGCACCATGATCTTTAGCAATCTTCTTATACTCCCATGTCCTCCAGCCCACATGTCTTCTGTTGTAGCCCACTTCATACATCAAATGTATTGTATTTTGTTGCCTGGCTTCAATTTACTTTCAGTGCAGTCTGCTGAATCGCATGCAATTTTTTTTTTCTTGTCTGATAAAGACTTTGTTGCAGTGTATCATTTTTCTTCATTCTCACACAAAGTCAAGTACTGAATTATCCCTCACTCTCTTTTCTACAGCCAACAAATAATTTCTCTCAAACAAAATAAATAATGGTGGATAATAATTGAAATAAGTAATAAATTATTTTGTAGTTTGAAAGGCGCCATTTGCAATAATCTTTACTTTTTAAGTTTTAACCTTCGCACGTACGCAGTTCGAACGAATTATTATTTTGAAATAATTTAATGTGAAAAATTGATTATAATCTGTCGTTTATAATAATAAACGACAAATTATAATCAATTTTTCACATTTCTGGTTGGTCCGTCATTATGGCGGGTTATTTAGATTTATGCTGTTTCAAAAAAGATTGCTTTTTCGTTTTATCTTATAAGGGGATGGTGATTGGTGAACTTTAAGCGACTTAGGTCGTAGGTTATTTCCTGAGTTAAAGACACACTCGGGACTGGAAGTGTAATACTTGTCAATCATACGCTTCTACCGGTTTCGTAACGACCGAACGTTGACATGGGACACAATGGTAAAAGTGGATATAGAAATCCTTAAAAAAAAAAAAAAAAAAAAAAAAAAAAAAAAAAAAAAAAAAAAAAAAAAAAAAAACGGTAACGATATAACCTCTGAAAGGTGAAAACAATATTTTACATTTAGCCAGGGCTATTGAGCGTGCAATAACACGATTATAGTAAGGGGGATCAGAAAAGGAAGGAAGTGCTAACTGACGTAAAAGCTTAAACGCGGAAATGTCACTGCGCATACTCGGAACGTATATATTGCTCAGGGAAGTGTTTTACGTGTTTTAGGATTTGTTTTTCAAAATTTCTGACATTTTTTATCCATCTTATGTTTGGATGTAACTGTACACCATGTTTGTGCGATTTGTTGTCGGTAGATGGCAGTGGATTTTCAGTACTTGACATTTGATGATGTTTTAACATTTAACTAAACTATAAATTTATTTTTATTTCTTTTATCTTTTTGTAGATACTTTGCTTGTGGGTGCTTAATTAGGTTTCTGCTTGTAAAGGAATTATTTTTTTGTTATCACGTGATGAATGGGGGTGTGAGAAAACTATGCAATAAGTTTTTTTAATTTTTTTTTATGAATGCAAAATTATGGAATTTTTTGTTGAAATTGGATTGTTTTTGGATTTATTTTTAAATTTGTTGAATTTTTATTTAAATTTTCTATTTCCATTTTCATCGCAACGAGAGGCCGTTTTAATTACAGTATAACCACAGGAAAAGATAGGCGTGTTTAGTTGTCCAATCATTTCCGAAATTTAATTGCTGAAATTATTCGCATTTGCCTTCTATTGTTTAGTTTGAGTTTTTTTTTTTTTTTTTTTTTTTTTTTATTTAATTTGATAATTTGATGATTTGATAATTTGATGAAAACGAAACTAACTAAGATGAAGTAAAATTCACTAAAATTTACAAAAAAAAAATTAACTATAAACAAGTAAATTTCACTGCAGTTTACAAAATTTTAACTAAAAACAACTAAAATATTCAAAATTTATAACAACAAAAATTACTAAATCCACAAGAGTAATTTACTAAATTTAGCACAAAAATATCTCTAATTTGAAAAATACATTTATTAACATTTTGATACAATTCACTCATTTACTGGTAAAATTTTTACAAATAAAAAAGTCACTCACCTTGTGCTATCATCTTAAAAATATTTAGCTAATATTTTGCTTAAAACTTAAATCCAGATTTTTAGGTAAATTTTCTAAGCAAAACTGTCTTAAATTTATGCTCAAATTAAAAAAAACAAACAGAAATCACCTAACTATCCAAAACAAACTGTAAAAGAAAGGAAAATTACCCAACATGGAAAATCCATTAATACCACAATGACTACTATAATTACACGCTGTTGCTATGTCAATTTAAGCAACAACCATCTTAAAAAATTAAAAACAATAGATGCATTCAAATTGGTTAAATGAAAACTTAAAGTTTGCTTAAATGAATAAAAATAAGTGAAATAAGTGACTTATGATAGAATGCTTCTAAATGAAACTATAGGTGCGTTCAACTCAAGAAAGGAGAAGTGACTTTTTCTTTTCTTCCTTTTAAAAAAGTGACTTTTGAATGAATGCACCTAAGTTTCTCCGACGTTACGGTCTCCGACAGAACATATCTTTGACGTTCCGTTCTCCGACAGAACGCTTCTTCGGCGGTCCGCTTTTACGACAATCCGTCGGAGAAACGGAACGTCGCTTGGGCTGTAATTGTGAGACTTAGGTATGGCAATGCCAACAGTGTGCCTGTTGGCTGGAACTGCTGCTCCAAGCCTACAACTCGATGTTCATTCCATTCGGAGTTGAATTGGGTCAGTATATGTGCTTCCATCCAAAATCCTCACAGTAATGGCGCCCGATCGAACTCGTCATGTGCGCATGCGCGTCATTTGAAAGTGACAAAGAAAGTCGGGAAAGTCGATAGAGATTTACCTTCCTCAAAGTCACTTTCCAAAGCTGACTTTGTGTAATTGTGACGTAAAAAACGTCACTTCCACCTTCTAAAAGGAAAAGAAGGAAAGAGACTTTCTCTTCATGGATTGAACGCACCTATTGTTATTACTGCACATCATTGTTGCTTAAGATATGTTAAGACAAATAAGTGACACGAACTTACGCGAAATATAAAATGAAAACGAGGTTATCAACTTAATACATTTAAGTAGAATTTTCTTAACCAATTTTATAAACTTTGTAAACATAAACCCGCTCTATAAATTTCCACTTCCTTTTCTATCTGCCAAATGAAGTGCTGCAGCAAAACGGAAATTGAAGTGAAAACAAATAGTTTGGCTTCCAGTCTGCACGCCTGTCTTCATCTTCAATGTCACACTCTTATTAAACATAACTAACATTCCACCCTTTGTTTGATTGTCAACATTTCACACTAATTGCATTTTAATGTTGGCTAATATCAAAGGAAACTTCCCTCGTTGATGTTGTTGCTCTTGCCTGTCTTTGCAGCTATATCTTGGTGTCGTTTTGTCAGTTGTAGTCATAGTGACAGGTGTATTTTCCTACTATCAAGAATCTAAAAGCTCAAAGATCATGGAATCTTTCAAGAACTTGGTGCCACAGGTAAGGGATCCAATAATGGTTAAAAACCACACAGAATCACTTATAATTCTTCTACTTTTGCCCACAATTCCCCCCACCAGAGGCATGGTTGCTGCTAGGTTTTGTTTTTTGATTGTTTTGTTTCATTTTAGTTGGTTTTGTTTTGTTATTTTTTTGTTTTGTTTTTCTTTTATTGTATGAAATGTCTATATGCTTTCAGTTATATCTGGGTGTAGTCTTATCGGTCGTGGTGGTAGTTACTGGATGCTTCTCCTACTATCAAGAAAGTAAGAGCTCAAGGATTATGGAATCATTTAAGAATTTGGTGCCTCAGGTAGGTCCTATATAGGTGAAACTTGGCTGTTGTTGTAACAATAAGTAAAAAGTAATGGATATTATGAGTTCTCCCTCTCCATGCCAATCACGGATCGGTATTGTGGTTTAACAGGAATCTAGTTTTAGATTTATTCTTGCATGTTTAAATTATACTTCTTTTTAATGTTAATTTTGGCTGTTTTATGACTGGAGTTTGCTTCATCCCTTTCCTTGCTTTTCTACCTATTTTTTTTTTTTCTCAATTTGAACTCACTTTATTTGAAAAAAATTAAACCAGACAGTTTGTTGTGGAACTATAGGACTGACCAGTTTGCAATTTCGTGGCTCTGGCAAGTTATTTGTGAGAGATTTCTGGGAATTAGATCTCGGTCTCATTTCGCATACAATAAGTAACAGTCATCTGGAGATTCAGAATAAATTGACAAAAGTAACTGGAAAAATGAAAAATGTTTTATCCTGTGCTGTAGTCCTTGCAATGTTGCAAATGTTGAATATTGGGATATCGGAAACTTGCACCTAAGGTGGGGAATATTTGGATTTCCCGAATGGTTCAAATATACATTGCAATTATATTTCAATCCAGTTTGAAACGCATTAAGTTTCACAATACACTTGAGAATGTGTTTTGTAATACATTTTTTCATGCTATTGGTTTGCGAAATGCTTTTTTCGGAGTACAGCCGTGGTCAGAAAAATTGTCTCTGTTTTGGTTCAAGCTCACCTGCAGAATTAGCATTTTTAGCTGTGTCGACTAGATGGTGCAAACCTTGTTGATTGGGTTGTCGAAATTCCGACATCCGAAGCTCTCAAAATCTAATAATTGCTCCTGGTCACTTTAATATTGATCTGATGTTGCGTAATGCGACTGACCCAGCTGTGGTGATGAGACAAATTCCTTTCCATCGCTTAATGATATGCTTGAATTCAACGGGTACTCTCGCTTGATCTGAGGTCGTGATTTTTTTCTCCTTTTCTGTTAATGTCCGGCCATGCAAGACGCGTTATTGTGTCATAGAGGTCAGAAATGTATACAAAATGAAGCTGTCTGGTTTATAAATTAGTTAGTAAACAGCAAATGCGGTTGGCATTAATTGTGTGTATGACGTTTTAAATTACAGTATGCAACTTTAGTGCGAGAAGGACAGAAAATAACGATGCGAGCTGAGGAAGTAGTAGTTGGTGATGTTCTAGACATCAAATTTGGAGACCGTATACCTGCTGATATTCGTGTTATCAGCGGACATGGATTTAAAGTAGACAACTCATCTTTAACTGGGGAATCAGAACCTCAGTCTCGCACAGCCGAATACACCAACGAAAATCCACTGGAAACTAAAAATCTTGCCTTTTTCTCTACAAATGCTGTGGAAGGTGAATCTGCAAACCTTAGAAAAAAAATTTTCATTAATAGGTGAAAATTTTCTCTGGGGGAAAAAAAAAAAGTCGTTACTGAGTAGTTAAAGCTTGGAATCTTTTGAAATCCACAATGGATACATTAGGGACACCCAATTAAAATCACATCCAATAATGGGGACTCGGATTTATTTTTTTTTTACTTTTTTTTTTTACTTTTGATAATGTGAGATCTTTAGGGCTGGCCACAAGGCATCCGGGGTTTCTTGAGGTCTTACGATATCAAAATAAAGAATGTGCGCTTAAGACTACACGGAAGAAGTGAAACTTCTTGTTTACAAGTTGTGGGAATTAAATAAAAAGAGGATTGTTGACAATTATAAATGTAAGAGTGTAAAAATTAGCAATTTATTGCTTTTTGTTTTTGTCGTTAGGCGGCGCCATTTTCGCGTAACGCATTTTTGTCACTCACTTCCGTCAGCCACTTCCGTCAGCATTTCGAATTACTCTAACCCCAAAACCCCTAACGTGCGCCTAAAGAAGTTTCACTTCAAAAACTTTTTTTTAATATCTCGCGAATTCTCGTGAGATCTCCAGTAACAAGACGTACAGTCGTAGCCACATAAAATGTTCATGCAAATCTGAACCAACTTAGTTGGCTTGGGTTATCATCAATATTATAATGCTAACCCGAGCTAACTTAGTTGACCAAGATTTGCTGAATATTTTATGTGACCACGACTGTACTGCAAAACCTAGAACCCGCTACTTTATAAATATTTAATGCCAGATTTCGGTAAGTTATACGCGTGTTTTGTCTTGTAGGTACATGCCGCGGGCTTGTAATAAGCACCGGTGACAGAACTGTCATGGGCCGAATCGCCAACTTGGCTTCCGGCCTGGATTCGGGAGAAACTCCAATCGCCAAAGAAATTGGGCATTTCATTCACCTCATTACAGCAGTCGCTGTATTTCTCGGGGTCACATTCTTCGTCATTGCCCTCGCTTTGGACTACCATTGGTTGGATGCTGTTGTCTTCCTGATTGGCATCATTGTCGCCAACGTACCGGAGGGTCTTTTAGCCACAGTCACTGTAAGACGAGCGATTAAAAAAGGGAATAAAACGCTACTTATCTTGCTTAATGACCCTTTTTTATTTTATTCATTTCAGGTGTGTCTGACACTTACTGCCAAACGAATGGCATCGAAAAACTGTCTAGTCAAGAATTTAGAAGCTGTAGAAACTTTAGGATCAACATCAACTATTTGCTCGGATAAAACTGGAACATTAACTCAAAATCGTATGACAGTTGCCCACATGTGGTTTGATAACCAAATCATCGAGGCAGACACCACTGAGGATCAAAGTGGTCAGTAGTGCAAAAGCGACAATGAAACCTGTGATGACAATCACCAGTGGTTGTTTTAGACAGGTTTTGCTGTATAAATGTGGATTATTGAAGGACATAATTGCAAGGAATATTTGTTTAAGCAATTTGTTTATTTTCTCAATTTAGGTGCACAATACGATAAGTCATCGCCCGAATTTAAAGCGTTGTCACGCATTGCTATGCTGTGCAACAGGGCTGAATTTAAAGGTGGACAGGACGGTGTCCCCATTCTTAAAAAGTGAGTTAATGAATAGTCATGGACAAAAAAATTTTCTTTTAGTACTGCTGTTTTAAGCTTGTCCACATGGGACGTTAAAAACCATTGAGATTCAATGACACCAGTCTTGGCCTCATCTATTGGATAGTGTTTACCACCAATGGTTAAGGTGGCTCATCACATTATCCAGATACCAGGCCAATGACAATGTCTTCAAATCTGAATGGTTCTTTTATTGGTGAATAAACGTAAAATAGCTTTGCCAGAAGTCAGCCAATGGCAGTTGTTGGCTTCTATGAGTGGATAGGGCAAAGTAATGAGTATTGGATTTATTTTCTTTTGTTTTGTTCTCTTTGTTTAGAGAAACTACAGGCGATGCCTCAGAATCCGCTTTGTTAAAATGTATGGAACTGGCTGTTGGGAATGTTCAGGAACAGCGTAACCGGAACAAGAAAATAATTGAAATTCCCTTCAATTCAACCAACAAATATCAGGTATAGTTTACACGAAGCCCCAAGCAGGGCTGGACTGGAAACAAATTTAGTATGGAGAAATCTGGGAAAATTCCTGGTATTTCGCTAGTCTGGCCTTGAAGCATTGATAAATTATGCATTTACTGTTGCGTTTGCTGTGCGTAGGTATCCATTCACGAGACCGAGGACCAAACCGATGGTGGCTACTTACTCGTGATGAAAGGTGCACCAGAAAGAATCTTAGAGCGTAGTTCTACTATATTTGTAAATGGGGAGGAGAAGATACTGGACGACGAACTGAAAGAAGCTTTCAACAGTGCCTACTTGGAACTTGGAGGATTGGGAGAACGTGTTTTAGGGTTTTGCGACTACAAATTGTCCAGCGACAAATTTCCTCCTGGATATCCGTTTGATGCAGATGAGGAAAATTTCCCCATCGATAATCTTAGATTTGTGGGTCTGATGTCAATGATTGATCCACCGCGTGCTGCTGTACCGGATGCTGTTAGCAAATGTCGCAGTGCAGGCATCAAAGTAGGTCGACGAGTAATGCAAAGTACAGTTTACGGACTTGCTGGGTTCACAAGTAAAGTCGGCAAGACACAAATATCGTTGTGAATCCAGCAACTGATAAACTTGTACTGAGAATTTACCACTAGCTTCGATTAATGTTCCCTGATGTTTTGACAACCAATGAAAACTGCGTAACAAAACGGCTATTGTTCGTCCGACCAATCCCGAAGCGCGTAACAAACCCCATTCGCTTTCGGATTGGTGGCTGTAGGTGGCTGCATTCATCATTTTGATAATGCACGCTTGTTCTTTGTGCCATCTGTTGTGGGTTTTCACAACCAAAACAGAAATGGCATTTTGATTCCATTCAAACTCTCCGATTTTCTATTGGTAAATTCTCTCATAAAATACATCTTGCGCTTGATCAATTGTCAAATTTAGGTTAGCACTCATCTTTTTGTCAAATAAGATCATTCATGCCCTACGGGCACTTGTAATCTTATCAGACAAAAGATTCGTGCGGACCTAATTATTTGACAATTACTCGGCATGCTCGGTATATTACTTCTGAAAAGAATGGAAAAGCAACGTAATTTTTCTTTTTACATTGCAGGTAATTATGGTGACTGGAGATCATCCCATCACCGCGAAAGCGATCGCAAAATCAGTAGGTATTATTTCAGAAGGAAACGAAACTGTTGAAGATATAGCTAGCCGTCTAAATATCCCAGTAGAAGAAGTCGATCCACGGTACGTACAAGCATTTCGTCAGGGCTGGACCATAGCTATAAGGCTTTAAGAAAACTCAATGTTCAGTATATATAGATTGGTTTATAATCTTTTGACCACTGAAGATGATCGTTTCGTTGAAAGGCTTATGGTTTTTATTTATTATTTGTAGTTATTTGTCTTAGGTAACTGCCTTAGGCATGGTCCAGGCCTGCTGACTGTAATGTAGTTTGATTTGTGTTTTGTGGATACTTGCAGTGAAGCAAAAGCTGCAGTTGTGCATGGCTCTGAACTGAAAGAAATGACAGTTAACCAACTGGATGATATTCTACGCCATCACACTGAGATTGTATTTGCTCGAACTTCTCCTCAACAGAAACTTATAATCGTAGAAGGTTGCCAACGATTGGGCGCTATCGTAGCCGTCACTGGTGACGGTGTAAATGATTCGCCCGCGTTGAAGAAAGCAGACATTGGTAAGTTCCCAGTGGCGTAGCAATCAGCAGTTGACCCAGGCAGGGCTGAACTGGTCCGGCGGGATACCGAGAATTTTCCCATTGTGGACCGACCTATCTAGATTTCCCGGTACTAAATTTGTTCCCAGGCCCATGAGCAGGCCCGTTCCTACCATAGGGACACTGTGTGATAAACACACGGGCGCCACTGGTCAGAGGGCGCCGCACTGTGGCTTGCCTCCGCAACTCTTCATTGACTAGGGGAGGAGGGGGGGGCGCCAACAGGACAAAAAACATACGGGCGCACAACACCCTAGGAACGGGCCTGCCCATGAGCCTAGAGTACCCGTGGAGGGGCCATCAGCCCAACTTGCACGCGGGCCCATTGAATTTTGCTACGCCACCGCTGCTTTTATTTTAAGATTTAAAAATGAAAGCGGCCATGTGTAAATAAATGTAAATAGGAAGTAACACTGATTGATGCTTTGTCAAGGTGTTGCCATGGGCATCTCTGGCAGTGATGTGAGTAAGCAAGCTGCAGACATGATCTTATTGGATGATAATTTTGCATCCATTGTAACGGGAGTCGAAGAAGGTATGTAATTGTTTTGTGTTGTTTTTTTTTGTTGCAGTTTTTATCAATTTTTATTTTTATTTTAAAGGCCGACTAATTTTTGATAATTTAAAAAAATCTATCGCTTATACGTTAACAAGTAACATCCCAGAAATCAGCCCATTTTTGCTCTTCATTCTTGCCGACATTCCGCTTCCTTTGGGAACAGTCACCATCTTGTGCATTGACTTGGGCACAGACATGGTAAGGAAATTTTTTTTTTTTTTTTCGTTTTTAGAGACAGGTGGATCCATCGAGACCAGGCATAGACGAATCCGGGGAAATTCTTTAGAACCTGTAATGGTGTTGTCTATTGACTGAATGAGATTGTAGAGACGAAGAACTTAGGGTTGCTATCATGCATTCTGGACATGGCCTTCTTTTAAGGGACAGGGGGATCTTGCATCTTTAGGCTGCTGAAGATGAGTTTGATCGAAAGCCTGGTTATGATTTTTGTTTGTAGTTTAGAGTGCCATTAATGTCATTAAATCACTTTATTATTATTATTGGGGATGGGACGAATTCTAAATTTTATCAAATTTGAATTCGAATCCTGAAAGGTTCTCGGATCTTCCGAATCTTTTGAAACTTTCATATAAGAATAATAAGAAAAAAAGGAAAAGAAATAAGATAAAAGAGTAATAGAGGTTATAACTTTATGACAGATTGATGTTGATTAAGGTTAACAAATTATTATTTTTCGTATTCAAATCGTTCAACCTAAATACTTGGAGCAAAAAGCTTAAGAATTCAAGAAAGTTTTTTTTTGTTGAGAATTTACCGCTAGCTTCGATAATGTTCTCTGGTGCTTTGACGACCAATGAGAACGGCGTAACAAACCGGTCATCGTTCGTCCGACCAATCCCGAAGCGCGTAACAAACCCCATTTGTCTTCGGATTGGTGGCTGTAGGTGGCTACATTCACCATTTCGATAATGCACGCTTGTCCTTTGTGCCATCAGTTGAGGGTTTTCACAACCAGAATACAAATGGTATATTGATCACATTTGAACTCTTCGTGGTCGTTTCTCCGATTTTCTATCGGTAAATTCTCTTATAAAATACA
This sequence comes from Strigamia crassipes, assembly GCA_034683725.1. Classification (NCBI taxonomy): domain Eukaryota; kingdom Metazoa; phylum Arthropoda; class Chilopoda; order Geophilomorpha; family Linotaeniidae; genus Strigamia; species Strigamia crassipes. The sequence goes on along the minus strand of JAQFXT010001266.1, from coordinate 3,970 downwards.
CCTCGCGCTTGAGTAATTGTCAAATTTAGGTCAGCACTCATCTTTTTGTCAGATAAGATTTGTGCGGGCCTAATTAGCTTTGCAGTTTAATTATTAGAAAGTTTTGAAAGATTCCGCTAGATGGCATACTGAAAACAATGTAGCACTCAGACTTCTTAGGATTCGAATTTCGAAAAATCGAAAAAGATTTGAGTTTTCGAATCCCTCGAATGTCCCATCTCTAATTATTATCACAAAGTAAGTGTGTATTGAGATAAAGTCTTGGATTTATCGCCAAAAAAGAATTTTCCAATGGCGGCTTATACCTCCGAGTGCAGGGGTGTACAGATCGGAAATTGTTTGCAGTAGGTGGCTGCCATTACATTTTGGCAGATTGGATCGCTTTGTAGGCCTGGTCTTGAGGGAGTTCACTGCATAATACACTATTGTTTTTACAGGTTTGGTGTTGTTGTTTTTTGGTTTGGAATTGCTAATGCTGAGTTTTCACATTTCAATATTAAAAATTGTTTATCTTTTGGATTTGGTGAATTAGAGCAATCCATTTTTAGGCAATTTGCCATTTTCTTATGAACTGGCAGATGGAAAAGCTGATGAAGAATGATATAAAAAAATGTGATAGATTGGAATCCAATATGGTGCATTGTAGCAGGTTTCTTTAAATTATTGATTTTGATTTTTTTGTTGAGTTTTATTTAGAATGTAAAGAATTATTTTCAGATTTTTTCAATTTTTTTGCTTACATCATTATTTTTTTTTTTTTTGTTAATGATCAATAATGGATGAACTTAATTTTTTTTTTCTTCAAAATTTTTCCACAAAATCAATCGATGAAATGTGAAAACAATATATCGAAAGGTTAGGGTTAAAATTTGAAAGTTGCAGGGCAAACCATCTAGTTAATTGTACTTGATTTATTTTATTATTTTTAGATGAATTAGTTTTAGTTTTAGTTGTAATTATTATGTAGATTTATCTTTTCAGTATTTTTTTTTTTTTAGTTCCCTATAGTTATATTGTTTTTATTTTTAGACATTTTTGTTTTCTTTCTTACTCTTGTTTTACTTCTTCCTTACCACCATCAGTTGCCTGCTATAGCTCTGGCTTACGAGCTGCCAGAGGCTGACATCATGAAACGTCGTCCCCGTGATCCTTTTCGTGACAAACTGGTTAATGCCAGGTAAAACCATCACCCCCATTACTGACACAAACTAATCCTTTATCTTTACCAACTATTGCTTGTCAAGAGTTGGGTAGAATCTCCATTTTAACAGTTGAGTTTTCTGTTTGGTTGGCATTAATCTTCTTTCTATTAACATCATCACATACTACATGTGATTTCTCTTTGTTTTGTTTACTTGTTATGGTTTGCCCACAGCAGCAAAGAATGATATGTCATCAAAAGTAAGTTTTTATATTTTTTTTTGTTTTTATTTTTTGTTTTTGTTTTATTTCTTCCAATTTTTGAGATCATCTTTGTCAGGTAGGATTTTGACTGTTTTTTGTTTTTTTTTTGTTTTTCTTTTGGACAAATTTTTATTTATTTTTATTTAATGTTTGTGCACAGGATGAGTACTACATCTTTTACTACAAGTAATACAGTTGGTGACAGTGTGATTAGTTATAAAAAAAATTACACTCAAATTATACAAATATTTTAATATCATGGCTCCCCAGGAAGCCGCGGCTCACAGTTTGGGAACCACTGGGCTAGATGCATTTGCACCAAGAACTAGAACTAGATTTACAGTTTAGGCTAACCCAAACTTTCTGGTGTGAAACGGGGTATAGCGGTTACCACAACGAGCACGAAAGCGTATTGCTTCAAGTTGGATTAAAATATTTGGTTTTAAAATGACAAATAAAACACGCCGTGTTGTTTTTCTCCAAACAAAATAATACAAGATGGCGTATTTTAAAATCAAACATTTTAGTGAAACTATATATCTTCAATCAAATATATCGCTTTAAAAAATTGTGAATATCATTGAGAATTTGGTAAACAGTGTACAGTAGTTAAAAGATTTGTTTTGCTCATCTTGTTTGTTGATAAATGAGTTTTAGCACGTGACATAAACACAACACATGTTTCTTGAGCATTTTTTCTACAAAATAATTTTTTGTCTTTCTTTTTAACCGAAAAATTAACTTTTTTTTTCTTTCTGTTTTCCTTTTTTTTTTTTTTTTTTTTTTTTTGCTGGGTCATAATGTGATGCAGTTTGTTTCTAACCTTTTGGTGATGTCAAGGGCTGGGAAAAGTAAAAATTTGTTTTTAATCTTGCAAAAATATGTAAACTGGACTAACTTTGCATTGTATGTTTTACTGCTTGTACTATTTTTGAATGGCAAATCCTAATTTTGTTACACAGGTTCCCGCCATCTCCCTTGCCTATGAGACCTCTGAAAGTGACATTATGAAGCGTCAACCCCGTGATCCCTTCCGTGATAAACTTGTAAATTACAGGTAAGGAAGTTTTAAGTTCTTTTGTCCTTGCCATGGCGCAACCCGGTGTCAATAATTAAAATGCAGGTTAGTTGTTTAGACATTATCCATGACTAATAGATTGGATCGTAGATGTAGAATATCAAGTGGATGGTAGCAAACAAAACATCGACGCTGGTAGCATGCAGCGAAACCTGTCTGTGGTGACCACCAACAAAAACAAACAAACAAACAAACAAAATGGCGCGCAAAATAACACTTTAGAATGTTGGAATTAAAGTTTTACTTGACAAATAAACGTTATTTTGACTTTTTGTGGTATTTTTGCTGTGTATTTAGAGCGCCAGCTAACCCAGGGACCACTTTGGGACCACCCTGGGTGGCAAAAACCTTATCTATGCCACTGATTTTGCGTAAACAGGATGTTTTGCCTCTTTTAGGCAAGTATTTTGCTGACATGGAGGGTTTTCATGGTCCACATTACACAGATGGATGCTCGATGAATGTTCCTATGGGGATACAATTTGGTGTAAAGAAAGTGGACGTTTTGGCAAGTGGTCGCCCATACAGGTTTCACTGGATGATGAAAAAGATTTTTTTCCATTTTAACTTTAGCTTTAAAATTACTTCTTTAGCGCAACTATCATTGTTATTTAACTACTTATATTCGACATTTTAAAGAATGCGCAAAAATGGTTTAATACCTAAAATAACCGTTAGCTTTGTAAAGCAAAGTAGTGACCAATAAAATTGCGTGATATTATTGCAAATAGGTTGCTTATTGGCTGCTGCAAAAATTTCGAAAACTTCCACAATGTGAGATCGTAGACTAACACTAGCAATGCAGCAAATAGTTCAATCATGCATGGTTACATCGCTATGGTTCATTCTCCAACCTTACATAGCTTTGGTTTTAGAAGACAGTTTTTGTGTCAAGCCGGAAATTATAGCATTTGTGTCAGGAAATGACGTCATTAATTGATGGAGTAAAGAGTTATGGTGTGGTCCAGTAAATAAAATCAAACCAAGACTCAATTATTGACAATAATTGATATTGATTTTCAATAAAATCAATTAATAATTAACTTATGAGCAATAATAAAATCAATGGGAGTGATAATGATGTCAAGGAGACTCCACATTAATTGTGCTTCACTTTTTGCATGTGTTACTTAGACGATGCAGTGCCACTGTACAACAGATGTCAGAGTGTCATATTTCTTTAGCTCTATGCTGTTGAAGACTTTTGGCTTTGGCTCATCTCCAATACACTTAATACTTTTAGTGGAATTCTGCTCTACCAGTATAAGTTTTAGTGTTATTTGCAGAATTTAGGCCCATTTATTTGGGAAAAAGCAATAAATATTTTATCCAGGATTGTATTTCCTGCAAATCAACAGATTTTTGGCTCCGGAGCCTTTCACATGCATGTGAACCTCCTTTAGCCTGTACTGTACACTTATCCCCCGATTTACACGGCACTTGTTTTACACGATTTTGCTTTTACACGGTTTATAAATTAACAGATTT
>JAQFXT010001265.1:0-19062 GCA_034683725.1 Strigamia crassipes | reverse complement strand
TTGGTCTAAAATATACATTTTTGGTCTAAAATATACATTTTTGGTCTAAAATATACATTTTTGGTCTAAAATATACAGGATTTATTTTTGGTCTAAAACATTCAATTTCAGACTAAAAACTTGCTACGAAAAGGCCTCCCAGAATGCAAAGCGGTTTGCATATGGCGCCACTAGTGGCATAACGGTCTGAACACATGGAAACGTGCCCATGTTATCCTTGGTTCATGGTACAACAAAAGTGGAAAAGCCCTTATGGGATTCCACAGATTCTCAAAATTCCCCAAGATATTCCCCAAGATTTCACTAGATTCCACTAGATTCCCATCGGTGGGATGTCTTGAGAACTCGTGGAAATCTCGCGAGATTATAGTCAAATCCTAAGATTCCAGATTCCAGATCCCATAGATCCCCAACTAGAATCAAACAGGGTTAATGAGACAAGCTTTTTACCCGCCACAAACACGGAGCCTAGCAATCAACATGTCGAGCTAAAAATGTAATTTTACAAAAACGATGTCACAAAATCTCAGAAATATGCTGTAGAAATGATACAGAATGACGTCATATCAGCAATGCAATACAAAATTTACAGTATCGCAAATCACAATTTTGTCTCGATGTAATGCAAATATTGCGACGAACCTGATTCCTTATTGTAAATGTTGTAATTTTTGTGTACCGTATTCGGTACGTAACGAGTGTACCTTATTCCTCAAATAATCGCTTTATGGTAGTTCGCACAATATTGTCATTTTATTTTCTCGCGTGCAATACTCTCCAACAGCCATGCTAAACGCATGCACGAAACGTGATACGAAGTTTGAATTTGGCATCAAGATACTGGGCGCAAACTGTAGTTATCGACGTCGTTTGTCAGCGATTTCCCCCAACACCGCTAAACCAAATCGGCTTATGCAAAACCTGCATTTTGCATTGATACCAATAGAATATCCAGACTTATTCAATCTTATTAAAATTCATGAATAAAACTTGTTATCTTAAATAAATGTCGCTCTACCCAGTCCATTGAAGCGAATACGGTTAAAGATGAGGTTAACTCGTCTGCGGTCTGAATCAAGAGTCCTTGGGTGCTCTGTGGTGTACTCGCACTGCAAACACAGACCTGTGGCCTGTTCCCAATTGAAACACAAGTTAAGCAGCATCGAGTCTAGTCAGCACTTGGAAGGCCGACCTCATCGCATCCCACGGCAAGTGCATCTTTAACAGGCTTTTCGGTAATTTCCCGGGTTCTCCGTGCAAATGCAACAAGTCCCACCGGATGCTCCTAATACCCCGAGCAGCGTTCTGTCCTTGGGTTGTGACTGTGGCAAGTCAAACTCGATCAGCGTGTTGAATATGGAAGCAATGTCTCTCAGAGACATCTCATCCGTTAATCCTGCAAACAAAAAACCATCCGAGAATAATAAGCTTATTTTATTGTCAACTATTGGCAACTCAACAAACAGCAAACTGCCCCACGGGGCCTTCGATTGGCTGCATGGGCCACGTGGCCCGAGGGTTGTGAGAAACAAGATCTGTTGGTGAGGACAATCGGAAATGATGTGAAAAAGATTCAGAATCTTTTTCATATTTTTGGAATTCAGAAATCTCACGAAAACCTCGCAAGATCTCACGAGATCTCACGAGATCTCACACAATTTTGCAAAATCTTGTAAAACTTCACGACATCTCCTAAAACCTCGCAAAATCTTGTGAAATCTCGCGAAATCTTGTAAAATCTCGCGAAATCTTGTAAAACATGGCGAAATCTTGTAAAACCTGGCGAAATCTTGTAAAATCTGGCGAAATCTTGTAAAACCTGGCGAAATCTTGTAAAACCTGGAGAAATCTCAAAAAACCTTGCGAAATCTTGTAAAACCTGGCGAAATCTTGTAAAACCTGGCGAAATCTCATAAAACCTTGCGAAATCTTGTAAAACCTGGCGAAATCTTGTAAAATCTGGCGAAATCTCATAAACCCTTGCGAAATCTCGTATAACCTCGTAAAATTTCATGAAATCTCGCAAAATCTCATGAAATCACATAAAACCTCGCAAAATCTCATAAAACCTCACAAAATCTCATAAAATCTCATAAAATCTCGCAAAACCTCGTAAAACCTCGCAAAATCTCGTAAAACTTCGCAAAATCTTATTGTTCACCAAAAGCCTTTCGATCTCTCGATCATCATCAGTGATGTGATTTTATTTGACTACAACTGACACTTTTATATAAACAATAAAAATCAAGAACTGAACATTGTCATCAAACAAACGTTATTATTATTATTACTATTATTATTAACTAGTACTAAATGAGCATTAACCGTAGGTTTCAGAAATGAACATCCTTGATAAATAGCCAAAAAATATTGTTTCAACATATTGTATATTCATTGAGTTGGGTAAATGTCTCATTGTTCACTTTGTTTGCAATTGTTACTTTGGAAATTGTAATTCAACAGCTATTGAATCAAAATTCCAAACAGGAAATTGCAGCTTGGAAACAGCTTGAGCAAGTGCAACATGATTCCATCTTAAAAGCAGCCTAATTAATTGAATATGGAAATTTCGGAGATGCTACTAAATCCTACGCAGGAAGCCCGTTTCAAAACCACAGCTTTTCAAATCATTTTTCTTCTCATTTCATTTCATGGAAATTTCAGACCACGCACTGTGAGCTCAAGGATTTTAAGCAGAAAGAAAAGAAGCCGAAGCTACGAGAGAAAGAAAAGGAAAAAAAAAAAAAAAAAAAAAAATCTAATTTTAAACTAGTGTATTGATCCTCCATCAGCAAAATATAGAAGAGCTTATTTGAAATTCGCTCACCCAACAAAAAAAAAAAAAAACTTGATCAAAATTCTTCGCGAGTCTCTGAATTACAAAGTCAAACAAGTCTGTTTTTAACGTAATGTCTGAAAAAGGGTTTAGATTTAAACGTATTCCTTAAAACCCACTAAGCGCACTTAGATCGACTGGTGACGGCCATTTTCCCGGAAGTAATTTTCCGTTTGTAAGTCAAAGAGCCATCTAGTGGCTCTTTTTGTAACGAGTTATCTATTTTAAACCGGCACTTACCTCGGAAAGAGTGCAAATAATCAAAATAGTTTTCTTACCTAAACAAAAAACAAAAAGAAGATTAATTAATGACGAAATTAAAATTTTAACAATAAGGAGAGGCCATCCATAAATTCCGTCAAATTTTGTTACGGACTGTTACGATAATGTTACGTGACACAGAAATATTTAAAAATCTGTGTGGTTGGTGGAATTTATGCCAAAATTTGGAGGGGTATGTTTCAGTTTTATTACGTAATTTGGGGAGGAGGGGGTTCGTTTTGCATTACGTAATTTATGGACGGCCCCTAATTAAAAATAAATATGGTATTATGTTTTAAGAATACAGTGCAAGCCGCTTGGGTAAAAATCTAGTCCTATCAACGTAAAAATTGTGTGTATGTTATCAACTACAGATTTGATTGGCTGCAGTTGGTCACAGTTCAAAATGGCGCCGTTCTAACTGCAATACCGCATTGCAAAATTTAATATAAATTCAAAATGGCCGCTGAAAATCGTCAAATTCAACGAAACCATACTATAAAATCCTAAATTCAATTCTCAAATCAAATTGACGAAATTTGCTACACTTAATGGTTGCAAAAACAACACGGCATCAAAAACTCCACACAAACGAGATCTCAACTGCCCGCAATGTAATTTAAAAGTTGGCAGCAACTTAAACAGCAAGCTGATAATGCAGTTCACATTTTATCAAACCAAGTTGGAAAACAAAGACACACTTAAGTTAGAAGGAACCAGTTAAGTGTGTTGGCTGTCCTGACCTTTTCCCACACAGTATTTAGTTAGAGACACACTATCCTTTTGTGTGCAAGAGAGAGTTGGAAGAAAGCTAATGCTTATCTACTATCGAAGATCCATTGGGAAAGCGAGAGAGAGAAAGAAGCCAGTCCCAATATTCCACCGAGATCTTCATCCAGTTGGAGGATCGCTTCTCTTACTATTGATTAAGCATTACTTCTTTGTCTCAAGACTAACAACTTCTCCTCCTTGCAAATGTCGGTAGTCTTTCTGGCGCTACCTTCGTCGACAAACAAATGCGGTTACTTCGGGATTCTACCCGTAGTATCGTTTAACTTTCCCGTAGTTATGTTTTCGTCGTTCGTCTCTGAGATGACCCTTCGACAACGTTGTGTCCCCAACAAGAATATCGGATTTCTTCGATTAAAGGTTGCGACTTATATTTGCAAATGCAATTTTTTGCCACGACCTATAATCGAGGGCGACTTTAATCGAGAACGTCGAACTCCACATAACATTTCGTCGTGTAAACGTTCCCATTTATGTCATGACGCCGTAATGTTAGTTGTTACGTCCTCTAACATTAGAAAGTCCACTTTTAGGCAGAAAACCTACAAGTTCAACTGCAAATTACAAATACAAATCACCCTCAAATATTAGCCGCGGCTTGTATTCGAAAGCGACTTGTAATCGAAGGCGACTTGTAATCGAGGGCGACTTGTAATCGAGGGCGACTTGTAATCAAGGGCGACTTGTAATCGAAAGCGACTTTAAATCAAAGAAATACGGTATTCTTGTTAAGGACACAACAACAAACCTGTATGGTCAATCCTAATACTTTCAAGCATCCTGGGCTAAAAATATCGGACGCCCCTTGCCCCTTGACATTTATGAAGAACTCTTCGCTAGATAGGAGGCCCCTGGTGCTCTTTGGCACCCGGGACCCAGAAGCTGCAACCTTTTTAGTCAAATGGCTAAGGTGACCTTGACCTCATTCGCTTCTTTTTCACAATTATGCACCTCCAAAAAATATTCCATGTTGTACCAGCGCGTTTCAGCCTTTTATCGCCCCAACCAATCACCTCGAATCTCTCGTAACAACTGCACTTTCGAAGTGACACCGATGAATTCTCCATTGGAACCTGTCTCCAACAATAGACATCCTGTCGCGTGTGTGACCTCGGTGATTAACAGCATCTTTTAAGGACCTAGTATCCTCCAAGGGCCGCTCATCCATCACATCCAATTTTCCATACCGCAAGCAGGCGCAGATTCCTCGCGTAAACACGCTTTTGTCGTGACGAGGCTGGTACGAGCTTAATTTTTTTTCCAGGGCCCCTTGTAACATCAAAGACGACTACGTCCTCGGTAACAAGCCGTATTTCTTCGATTAAAAGCCGCGACTTTTATTACAAATCGCCTCTCTCGGCCCCGGCTACTATACAAAGCAGCGGCCGTTTTTCAGTCTTCTCATTCATTCTACGCTCGTTTTGAGATTCAAAACATACATAGAACAAACGTTACAGCAGTGAAATGAACGTGGAATGTTTCTTCAAGTTTATTTTCCTTTATTCGTGGCCTCGATTTTTACCTGCGGCTACTATTCGAGAGCGGTTTTTAATAGATGCAATACGGTACTACAATCTTTTTTCTGGGCCCCCTGTAACACACCCGAATTATTTTCCGGGCTTTTTAAGGAATCCGAAAAAAATTGATCCGCCCTTGACGGAACCCTTTGTTCAAAATTTGTTACTTTTGTTTTACGTTACTTTTGTAACCGTAACTTAGCATTCACCGCTAAAGTGTACCGACCGGGTTGTGACGTCATTTCTTCGAACCAATCGCGGGCGAATTAGAAAAACACAGGTCGATGATCGTCGATTGCATGTGCGAACGAAAAAATGAAACAAACATTCCGGTTTCAATTTCCACATGAATAAAATTCTCATCACGGGGAGAAAAATGATGGCAGCACCTCCAACTCAATCCAAATGCAATTTCATTTCGAAAGCGAAGAGTAAAAGAGAAAAAAAAACAAAAATAAAAATTATATTAAACCCTTTTACAACAAGTATAACAATTTAGATAAGAGAGCGAGGAAGAGGCTAGGCAAAGCATCCAAGTAGAAGTGCAATTGGCAACTGGTCTTTTTATTCTCTAATTCCTATCTCTCTCACCAGGAGGTGATTGTGCAGCGAGTTGAATGAGGGCCAACTAGCACATAGTATTATTACACACATTTACTTCCAATCTGGAGCCTGTGGTTTGAGGGAAAAAGGCGAGCTAAGGATTTACGGCAATCAATGAGGCTCCGTGCAAAAGAAACTCACTTGTCAAGGACGGCCATTGCATTTCAATGGCGCTCTAACTTTTCGGATTTAGTGCAAGAAAAAATTACTAGCCCCCAGCTTTGAGACAAGAGTATAGCTTCCCTTTTATTTTTTATATCTATTACGCTTAGAATGATTCGTGATGTGTTTTTTGAGCCATTGATTTAGGCCTTTCTTTATTGCGGTTTTTTTTTTTTTCTTTAGACTTTCTTTTTTCGACTCGAGTAACTCATTTTCTTTTTATTTCGTTCTTTCGTTGTTTAGAAAAACCACTTTTTTTGTTACCGTATGAAAGTATAAGTTTGCGGTTTGCCATACAAAATTTTAAAAATCCAAGATGGCAACCTAGGTACCAGAAGTACGACAATCGAAAATGATGTGAGAAAGATTCGGAATCTTTGTCATATTTTTTGGGATTCATAAATCTTGCAAAATCTTGAAAATCTCGTAAAATGTTGCGAGATTATAGCCAAATCTTGAGATTCAAAATTCCATGATTATAAAGATTTGGAGAGATTCACAAAAATTCACAAAAATATCCCTTTCGCATACAAAAGTGTAGAAAAATAATTCTACTCTTTGACTATTTCATTACTACATTGAAATTTGACCAATTTGTGATTTGTTGAAAGAGTAGAATAAAAATTGAGATTGAACTTAAAAGAAATTTCATAAAAAAAAAATTATTTTTATTTTTAAATCTATTTATTTTTTTATTATTTAAACAAAATACACGAATTTTCAGAAAGAAATTTCGATTAATTTTAGAAGAAAAAAAAAATAAAAACACTTTTGTATATCCAAATTGACCCTAGGTTGGAACATATTAGCAATGCCATTTTAGCAACAAATCAATAGTGTTTAGTACACAATATACAAATTATACCGTATTGTTTAATATTGCCATTATTTACTAGTTGTTTTGAGTAATAATCAACCAAACTGACCTAACCTGACCTAACCGAACCTTTAGAATCAAGATAGCGGGTGTTGCTTTTGAACGTAACAAATCTTGCTTTGTCTAAATGACTTTTCGAACGTAGTCTCGAATAAAAGATTAACCCGTACAATATATTCTAGCAATTCCAAGCCGCAACACAAATGTACTTTCCAGCAAGGCCTGCACTCGAATAGTAACGAACCAACTGCACTTCCCACGGGTCCTATAATAAGTCCAAACTCAAACTGACTATCGCATAAAACCCCCTCCACTTCTAAGCACTCATAAAAACAAGTCAATTTATTGACTTTGATGTGAAATCCGACTACGCCGAGGATAATTCAAAGTCTTCTCGTTCTTCCGACTCTTATTGGCCGATAAGGATCATGTGACAAAATAATCCAATCGTTATAATCATGTAGAATAGAATAGCTGCAAGCAGTGTCATCGAGAGGGGGTAATCAACCAATAAGGTAGTTTTATCGCCGTCATTATAATTCTTCATTGCAATATAAAAGTTGAGCGATGTTATAACGCACGGCGTCCGTCGCAACCGAATAGGTATGAGAAATGCTACGTTAATGGCTTTTGCTATTCGAGCTCAAAGTGAAATGAGACTATTTTCTCTCTCTCTCTCGTTTTAATATAAGCCAACAAAATTTAAGTAATTAATTCTCATTTGGTCTGAATAAACCGCCGCTATAAATCTAGCGGAGACATTTAATGCCTGACATTTCTTTAAGCGTTGTAATGCACGTTTCAAATTGGATTTAACAAAGCACAATATAAATTACCGATAAATTACCCGGTCTACCAACATAACTAATATATTTATTTAACCCTGTGACACCAAATCAAAACCGCAAAATGAAAAGTGCCGCAACAAATCTCAAACACCAAATGCTTGCCAGGTGCGCCGTGCATTATTCATTACGGAATTGCGTACTGCAATGCACAATTCTAAAAATCCTCGATAGTATAGCGGCTAATATCCCCGACCGGCAATTAAGAGACCACCCGGACCCGCGAAACGACCCGTTGAAAGCGGCTCGATATTCTTTTCGCGTTGCCACATTTTCTCGCGAGGTGGGATCGCGAACAAGAAATCTTCGCGATCCAAAATGGCGGCTCGAATCCGATAGAGGAAGTGAGCCGAGCGTGTGCATTCATTATAAATGCTAAATTGGAAATTTGCCCGCGCAAAACCCAATTAAACCACCCCCATTTTGGATTCCCAGCTCGCCCCATGACCGATCCCTCCCACAACACCTGTTTATACCCAAACCCATTCATGATACTTTTTCAACGCCAACAGCCGCATTTTAATTAATAATTAACCCAGCTACCTTATGGCCCTCTTCCAGTTCGAACGGATTTACAAGCCATACAAACTAGTCTCGAGCTAATTACGACCTGCAGAGAAAATACACCGAGGTTAATTAATGCTACCCTTCCCACTTTTAATTTCCTTAGCTCCAGTGTGGCCTCTTTCTCTTCATACACGTTTCCCGGATTGAATTAGTCCGTACCGAAGCTGAGCGGAGGTTTGCAGCCATGCAGTCGCGGACTGAAGGGAAATTGCTCCCAACTTTTTTTTCTTCCAGCGGATCCAACGCGCAAGATGTCTCTTTCCTCAAAATGAATTCAATTTCTTCACTTTGTTTCTCTCCACAAACTGGTCCTGTCTTTGATGGGAAGAAACACGAGTTAATGAAATCACTTTGCGACGATGATGGCTCCGACACGAAGGTCGAAACGTCACGAATCCGCAGCGACGAGTCGAAACTTCAACAACTCTGTTTACCCATCACTTTTGAATTCAATCTCAATTACTTTTCTCATACTCTCGCCGCAAACAACAAATCGCTTAAATTTCAACGTAAAAATGAAGTAATCACAGAGTTGAATAAAGCGTATGTTGGTACACAAGCTTTAGTCAGTTAAAACACATTAGGATTTATTAGGCCGGCCATCTCATCATACATCAAAACTCATTAGTAACGATGCTATGTGTCCATAGTAACACTACAATAGTATATATCAATAATGCATTTTGTTCAAAATACATTTGGCATCAGTATATTTATCGGATGAGCAGCTTTTTAATTTCTTTCTTACCCAAATTCCTCGTAAACTTTGTTTATAAAATCTAAAGCAGCTGCTACCAGAAAGTCACCATCCACAACAATGTCACTGGCAAGGCCGGGATTAAATCCTGTGGAGGCCCTTCGCATTTTATCGCCTAATTAGTGACGTACTAACTCACAAAAAGCTTCATTTCTAAAGTTTTCTTGCGCACAAAAATCCCTAAAAGGCGTGGGGCCTCTAGGCTAGTGTCTATTTGATAAACTGGCCCTGACTAACCTGTACCCACAAAAAAAATAGTTTAATCGTCGATGTTCTCGAAACTTTTACTCAGCTTTGTTTTTAGAAATTTCGGCCGTTAAATGGAGATAATCATTACAGTGCGAGGCCCCTAAAATTTGTTAATTCGCCTCTATCCATTAGAGGGCGCAATACAACATCAAAATACACAATGGGTGGAGCCAAAATGGCGTCCACTTCACAAATAAATACAAGAACGGACGACCACACTATCTTTAGCGAGCCCGGAATATCGTTATTCGGGATGTTACGTGACATAGACAATCGCACGTGACCTATCGGTTACAAATGCCACTAGGGTCCAAACACCCCGCGAAGACCGAACGCTCGATCGCATTGGGAGGCGCGAACGGGAACTTTTTGCAAAATGAAATTTCATTGGAAACAGCGAGTTGCAGTAAAACGCGGCCTAATCTGAACGAGTGTATCACGTGACTAATTTGGCTCGTGCCTGGCTCAGAGGGGTGGCACGAGCGTTATCACGGTCGTAAAGCCGCATTCACGCCAGGTTCACTCTCCACCGGTGGTACTTAGGAAGTGACCGCAAGCAGACAAACGTTGGTGGTTTAATCAAAGGCGCAGAAATGTGCATCGGACAAAACCGCCGCGCATTTGCTCCGCCATTACTACTTTGCGACTGATATGCCAAGCTCATAAAACCCTCTCGCCATCCCTGCCCACTTCCAAACACCCAATATAAGTGTACTGGTTCAGATAAAAGTTGTTTACGTTTGTTTTCGCCTCATTCAGACCTGCACAAAGCTTCATCTCCTTTTACACGCCGAGTTTGTTTGCTCCTATCCAAACACCGAAACGTGGCTTGAATTTTATTTCACTACTTCGCTCTTTTGCCTTCCCCACACACATTTAACATGGCATTAAAAACACATTTTCAGATCAAAAAGAAAAGTGTCTCTCTTTTTTTCTTTCCTCCTTACATTTTTTGCCAACTCTTGTAGTTCGCCAGCCAAAAAGAGCGTTCAAAGTCAGCACAAAATGGCGTCACCCAGTCCGATCTTATTCCAGCAAAGTCGCCAATTCTTCGATTAAGGGCCACGGCTTTAGAAATACGGTATTTGTTATTCATACAATTAATATTTTGCTTCGAGTCTCAGCTTTATTCCCGAGGCGCTTTCGGCCATTATCTGGTCGCAGCAGGTGTATTTCGCGTGCTTTTCCTGATTTTTATTGACGTTTGTATTCGCCGTATTAATACTTTGACTCAACTTTAAGCATTAAGAAGCGGCGTTTGCAGCCAAATGTTTGCAACGTTTATATTTAGTGTATTCAGTCAAGTCGAGAGAGTCGCTACTTCTTCCCAACTGCTGAATAATTTATTCTAGTCGTGGTCTTGTCCGGCAGTTCAGTCTAACATAACTGATCATGGACTTATGCATATTGCAACAGTCTCTTATACTTCCAATTCTTCTTGCTCCATTTTTATTATTTAACATGTAAATGCAAACTAAAAGCAATTGCACTCTCAAAATCTTTCTCCAGACATTCCCTGCCCCCGAGCTAATAGAAACATAACATACAGCCAGGGGCAAACTAAGGCCTAGAGAATAAAAAACGCACCCCTAGGGCCTCCGATTTATAAGAGGCTCGTAGCCCAGTTTGGGGTGCAAAAGCAAAGTTGGGTCCTCAAGAAAGTCGTCCCACAGATCACATTTGGTCTTCAACTTTCGGCATCTCGCGGAACCCTTTTTCGAGGTACAATTATCTACGGAACCCTGTGTTCTAAATCTGTTACTTTTGTTTTACGTTACCTTTGTAATCGCACCTCATAGATACATATTTTATTTTGTTCGCGCAACCCCCTGAGACATCTCGTGGAACCAGGGCCGGCCTTTTCCAAGATGGGGCCCGGGTGCAAAAAAAATTGTGGGACTCCTATTTGTTGAATTATTGAGTGATTTCATTTCGTTTTTCTGTTTTTATCGTTTTAATTTCTTTTGGTTTATTTTTTTGGGGCCCCACGCACAATCCGGGACCCAGATGCCTCGCACCCTCTGCACCCCCCTTGTGGAACCCGAGTTGAAGACCACTGATCTAAAAAACGAAGAATCCTAACCGGTCGACTACATCATCCAAAATACCCATGACAAATTGATAATAAAATCCTTATTGAATCTCCCCAGTTGAGTGCCCCAACCCCCTAATTTGCCATTTTCCAAAAACCCCTCAGCGTGTCGTGTGGACAGTGGTCATCCAATCCTTTTTATCGCCCTTAAGTGTCCTCTGTTCGCTTCCCATCCACCCATCGCCCGTTTAACCCACCCAAACTCATCACTTAAAACCCGCCAATAAAAAGCCCCCATAAAAATTATCAACTTAAACGCTTCCCCCACAACCTCATCATCCTTCATCACAACTTTACGATATTGACACCAGGCGGACGAGGCTGCGAACAAGCGAGATGCCTATAAAGTTGCCCGCAATAAGCTTTTAAACTTCGCAGTGGGTTGTTGAACCCCCACTCGTGTCAAAGGCCAACTTTAATGCGCAACATCCGGGCACTTTTAAACTTGATCTCCGCCATTTTTGCATAGGTAATTCCGACTAAAAGTGCTCCGCGGTCCCTCGATGACATTAAAAGCAAAGTGCGCGCCTTTTTTTTGCTCCTCCTTCGCTTTTTATCTTCACAATTATCCGGTTTAGCATTACACCCGCCATCACTGTCCGCTTAAACCTAAGTAAAGCTGATTCAGGTGCGATTCGCCTTTTATCAAACGGCCTCGTCAAACCTCTATTAAAGCGCTCTTAATTGCGCACAAAAAAATAATAAGCAATTTTAACTTTCTATTAGTTTAAGTGCACAATTTGGCCGCTACGGAGCGCTTTTAAATCGAGAGACGCGAGCAGGAGTTGACATGTTGTTTGCGGCGGCCATTTTGGTAATCGGAGCGCGTTGGGTTTTGTAGTTTCGCGCTGCTGGCGCGTTAGGAATCAATGTCTAATTGAGCTTTATGATTATCGGATGCGCGATACGCGAGATAAATAGAGCTCAATTTTCAACATCAAATCATCTTCGGAAATGCAAATTAGCATCATGCGCCCATTACTGAGTCTGCAGGTGATGCAACGCGCAAATCGCTCCGCGATTACATCCGAAAGGTAAACGAAACGTCGATAAATGACCGGATCGTTTCATCGACATACGTGTTATTACTTGTACGTTTATGCCAGGGATGCGTACCGTAGTCGTCTCCCGTTGTCCCTCGACTAAACGTCGTGAATGACGTCGTACGGATGTTACTTTTCCCTTATAAAAACCCCCGTTATGCTAATAAATTTAGTGGAAAAGTCATAACTCTAACGGAGCTTACGGTATAACTGGAAATAGCGCAACCGAGGTAATTTTCTACTAATGACGTCATCAGTCAAAAATTGCAAATGGCGACTGCTTGTCCGCTGATCAGTCGCACGATCAGTCACGTGGTATAAATATAGTTGTAACGAAACTTTTATAACGTTAAGGGAAAAATGTATTTCGCAAAGTATAATTTTCCCATTTTTTGTTACGCTATTTATAACGTAAAATTGACCATAATTATAAGGAAAAAGTACATGGCGCAAACTGCGTGTTGTCACAATATGACCGATGCGGCATATCTTAAGCCGCGCTTCTGTTGCAGGATGTCTCTACTTCCGCTCATGTCCTTCTTCCCGTAGCAGTTGGCGATGGACAGAGGCTCAAGACCGGCCGTTAATCTCTTCCGAGTGTCCGCTGGAATTAAGGTGAGGAAGCCGATACAAATTACCGCAGCCAGACATCCAACCACGTCAAACTTACTAAATCTTAATTTAAATTTATTAAACCAATGGCTCGTTGACAGTTACTGATCAACAATAACTGCTTAGAAAGTTTCTAGGCAAATCCCGTTTAACTTGCAGTTATCATTTTTGAATTAAAATGCAAAATTGTTTATGACAACAAAGTCAATTGGAGAAAAGTAGCAATGCTCATTTGCACAGGCCACATCGGTTAGCCCGAGTCATTTGGATTGCAAGTGGTTTTATTGATCGAATGAGGTGGGATTCAAGACCTGCCCACACTTGGATCACTAGGGAAATAACTGGCAGTCATTCGCCAACACTCACTCTTGTTATTCTGTAGCCATAGCAACTGCATTACTATATCATCCATCTAACGAGACGTGAGTGCAACGAACACCGAAAAAAACAACTCAAAAACACAATAAAAATTGCAATACAAAAATACATTGTTTCTAATTAAAGCCCGGTCTCCTATTGCAGCCTGGGCCGCGACTCTTATTACAAACTGGCACTTTCATTTGCGGCTCTTATATCAAACCACCACCCTCAGCCGCGGCTCTTAATCGAAGGAATACGGTATTAATCATCGGGGCCAGATTCACCGTTAAACAATATAAGCACGTGCTTAGGGCATCGTGGGAAAAAGACCCCCGCAACATTTTCAATACGCTGATAATCGCCGTATATTTTGAATTAAACCAAAATCTTTTAAATGCTTAGAGCCTCTAAAGATATTTATCCGGCTTTGTTAATCGTCCACAATGCACCACGCGCAAGCAGTATGTCAATAATATGACGTCAGCTGGATGACTCAGTTTTCCAGTAAAGTGAATTGGGCCTAATCACCGGCTGATGTTTCGTTGACGGACATTTCGTCGACTCCGTTTCTACGTTACCGTTTCTACCTACCCCGAGGTTTTATTTTTACCAAAATATATCTAAGTACGACGGAATTTAGTTTTCTAAATTAACACATGTTTTGCGTAACACCGGTCTTCAAACTTCGACATCCAAAAAAACCCTATGCTCAAAATTTGTTACGTTTGTTTTACGTTACGTGAAATCTTTGAATGTCCTTCGCACAGGTTGGTCGTGGAAATTTCTTTACCGCCGATATTTTATCGAGATCCCCTAAAAAACCTTCCGGCGTTATCCAGTGACTGGTACAACTGTTACTTGGTATTCGCACATCCTAGGTACATAATCTATTTCTTCGAAATGCCAGTCAAAATATGGTTTTCCTTATCAAAATTTAATTAAAATTAAAATTTTTTTTGAATGGATTATTAAACAACTCAATTTTTTTTCATGGAACCCCTGAGACACCTCGTAGAACCCACTAGTTTACACGATCACTTTTCCAGAAAAGCATAATTTAAATTTTCACTTTCCCGAAGAAAAAAAAATCCTTTTAATTCATATACCAGAAGAAGAAAAAATGATGTCATCATTCAAATTCCAACTCCAGGATCCTCAACTGTCGCACCTTTCTCACTAGGTGGCAGCTAAAACTCAACCATCAATTTCATTTATTGCTATATCTCACATCCTTTTTCACTTTTGCTGAAATCTAGCTATTTCAAACAGAAATAATAAATAAATAAAAAAAAATTGTTGAAGGCTGTTGGAGACCTATCACCTCCCATTTCCTCTTGGAGAGCGCAGTTGCTTCGTATCAAATGAGAAATGCAGGCAATTACATCCAGCAACTCTATCATCAAGTCAGTTGAAGGATGTCCTCAAAAATTCACCACACCAACAACTCACTGCATAAAAATCCAAAACAAATTACTCAGCTTCAATTACCTTTGATAATGACTGGTATATGTGCCGCTACATACAAGAAACGAGCCCATAAAAATGGCAAATTGTTAGTTATGCGTGTGACCGAGCCAGTGTGGTCTCCTTTTAATCCTTCATCGAAACAAAGCGACATAAAAGAAAACTTGATTATTTCGCACCCATCAATCACGGAAATGGCTGAAAAAGCGGAGACTCCACAACCGGAAACTCGGACAGTAACCGATGGGCGCTGACTTCCCTCGTTGATTAATGAAAACATTCTTGGGACAAATACCTCGTCGTAATTTATCTCGCGACAGTATCCACCTTGTTAATTACGTTTGTCTACTCGGGGTTCGCGCGTTTAAAAAAAAAAAAAAAACCTTTGCTAAGGGGATAAGTGACGGGTCATGATCGGCTGTACTTCGGATTAGCGGGCGTTTTCGATAATGATAAAAATTAGTTTACAGATAGAGCTCGAGAAGCCGAGTCGTACGATACCAGTCTCGACTCCCGGAAATGGAAGATGAGATCTACTTATTAGCGAGGTTAGGTAAGGTTAGGCTAGCCGTATCGAAAACAGCCGCTAATCCAAAGAAGCTTCGTTGTGTGAACGTGGATGTTCCGACTCATTGATGATAATTCAAGTTGGTCGCTTGATCGAGCTTGGCCGCCTCCACGTTCTACACTTCTTCGATTGACACGTTAAAGAATATGCAATAATGGTTTTTTACCCAAAACGTTTTCGACAATTACGAGTCTTCCTCCGTGTTGTTTCGAGTTTGACGAGCCTCAAAATCGCTCGTCAAAATCGCAAAAAAATACCTTTTAGACAATTTTGGGATTTTGTATTTTCACTCTCTCGTTACTTTAGTAATTACGAATGCGATCGGTGGAATCGCAAAATCAACCGGATTAACAAAACTCCGTAATATTTATTCTCGATTTGAAGATACCAGTAGGCAATGTTACGAGCTTCCTTTTTCGAGCAACAGCGCCTGGAACGACGAGAGTAACTAGAAAAGCTCATTTCCAGAGGAGGAAAACATTAAGCGGCAAATGTGCGAGCAAAACAGTGTCGGGACTAATGCTAAGCAGAAGCGCGGACCGATTGTCTACTGCTTATTCCGCAGAAAAAGATATCAACAGCCCTCAGAAAGAGAGCGGACCTCTTGAATTATTGCTCCCTCTCATCTTTGTTAATGATATTCAAGCAGCAGATGTCGCCGGGCAACTTACATAATAAGATGCTTACTTGCCATGCACTTGTATCGCATTAAAGTCCCACTCTTGTCTCCCTCTATCTCCCAGGTTTGGCGAGTGTGCAATAAGCATCTGGTCTCTTTCTGCAACTTCCACTTTACCCTCCTCCAGTCGGTATTAAAATTCTCAACATGCTTTTGCCAGCAACCCAAGTTTATAGATGACCAGTTTGACCACTAGCATACATTCAGCGTGTGCACTCAGTGCAGTGCTCTGGCCAAATAAAACAAACTCCCTTTTTAGAACAATTTTACAAATTCTATTGCTCAAACTGCCGCTTTTATTTGCTTAAAACCTCGTAGAGGACACATTTGCATTTCGAGCGCTTACTTAACTTATTTATTTGCTTCATTAATTATTTTCTGCAGTTGGAATTAATTCGCTGGCACTTGAATTAGTCATTCACTCGGATTGCAGTTGTGGTAATATAAATAAATTATGGAATCATTTTTTTTGCTTCCAACCAAAGGGATCCCTTAGGCCGGGCCTGTTGAGATGAAGATCAACGTAAAAACAAATGTTTTCCAGCCGTGTTGACGAGTTGCTGTTCACTTCATCGTGTGTTTTGTGGGCAGCTTACCTAAGAATCACCTGAGTGCCCTTCCAAGCGTAAAAACTATGCCCTTGAATGGTTACCGCTACTATTATTCAAGGGCGACTACATTTGCTAATCGAAATGATCAAAAGGACAAACGTTACTAATATAAAACATTAGTTTTTTGCGTTTGAAAGTGTCGCCCTTGATATTTATAGTTGCGACCTAAAGCAGCAATTTGAAATGATCACGACTCTTAATCGAGGACATAGGGTGTACCATAGAGCACTGGTTTGTCTTCGAGCTTCGGTTTCCCACGGAACACTTTTTCAAAATAAAGTTCTTAATGTCGACTGCGCCACTTTGGCGTATGTAGAATTCAATACTTGCATTCGAATTTTGTAAATATCATGGCCGACTCCCACCAAATAAACCACGACACGTCTAACGACATCAGTGTCTTGGACAAAGAGTGTTTTACTATACGCTCGCGCTTACAATCAAAGCATAGATACAAATTGTCGGGTCACAATTAGTGAAATACCACGTGTCAAAATCTGCGAACACTTCAGAAACTTTACCAAGCTCTCAGACCACTGCCCTATACTACGGTAGTTTTTTAAGTTTGACAAGAGACATGTTGGATATATTATTCAGACATATAATTGTGACTCGTTACCATAGAAATTTATTGTATTGTTGTAGTTATTAAAGAAGCAATATGGATGAACACAGGATTACATTTATTCCAAATTAAGAGCTGCGCAACAAGAGAAGAGGCGCCTGAACGCTTAAAAGTGTTAAGACAAAATCGCTCGAGATTTGTAACAATGAATTTACGCTAGATGTAAAGTCCGGTGTTTAATCCTCATTTCATCCCTCCCCCAATCAAATTACTTCACCTAAAAGCTTCCCGGCCCAGATATCCCTCCTCCTTTTGCTTAAAAGTGATAGCGTTTCCATTCCCTGTCAGTCTCCAGACCCGTTCCATTGTCTGCCCATTGCGTGGTACGACTCGCCAAGTCTATCCGCAGACATGAACCTGTCAATCATTTCCGGCCAACCCGCACCCCTCCCCCTCAGCTACGTGAGGAAGGCTCCTTCCACCGGAAGTGCGGCCACAAGGTCGCGATCGTGGAGGCCCGCGGCTCAGTCGGGACATTTCGGGGTCAGGTTCGGGTCGCCGCGTCGGCCATCTTTGATCCTGTGCATCGGCTTTAAGCCTAATTCTTCTGGGCGGGTCATTTCAAATATGCTGATCCCACAATTGACTCGATAAAGGCTATTCGTGCGGATTGAATTGTGGGCGAGGGCGGAGTCACGCGCCATTTTTTTTCCTCGGCTTGACATTAAATCCATCGCGGCGTTTGTTGCGTTCGAACGTTTTGGCCATAGAAATGCGCGTTGATAATTACCCGGCGACAGGGAAATGCTCGGCGCACCGGGATCAACATTTTTGCCGATATGCCGATAATTAAAATTAGTTGCTTGGCAAATCTTTGCGAATTGCTCAATTGAAGATCGTTTCGAGATGATGCGGGTTTAATCGTAAATCGTGCGCTAATTTTTTTAGTGTTTCGGCAAATTGAAAGACATAGAAAAAAATTTTTTTTTTTTTTTTTTTTTTAGTCAAATTATGAAGTGAATTTGAATGGAGAATAAAGTGGAAGCATCAGGGATTGTTAGAATAGTAATGAATGCAAAAAAAAAGTTCGGAGATGAGTTATTAATGCAAAGTGAGAAACGAGGGCTTTGTTCTTTGATAAATTTTTTATATATTTTGTCAAAGTTGAGGGAATTTAGACAAAGTTTTGTAAATTTTTTGAAAATATAGGCAGATTTTTTATTTTTTTTTTTGAGGAAGTTAGGCAAAATTTTGTACGTTTTGGTAAAGTTTGGGATTATTGATAAATTTTGAAATAATTTTAACAAGTTTTTGGGAAATTTGTAAAATTTGTGCGGAAAACTTTTGATAAATTTCGACAATATTAAAAAAAATTTTGAAAATTAGGCAAAATTTTGATAATATTCGTCATAATTTTGATAATATTCGACAAAATTTTGATAATATTCGACAAAATTTTGATAATATTCGACAAAATTTTGATAATATTCGACAAAATTTTGATAATGTTCGACAAAATTTTGATAACATTCGACAAAATTTTGATAATATTCGACAAAATTTTGATAATATTCGACAAAATTTTGATAATATTCGACAAAATTT
>JAQFXT010001264.1:0-19070 GCA_034683725.1 Strigamia crassipes | reverse complement strand
AGACCAGGTTAGGTCAGAGTAGACCAGGTTAGGTCAGAGTAGACCAGGTTAGGTCAGAGTAGACCAGGTTAGGTCAGAGTAGACCAGGTTAGGTCAGGTGAGATTAAGCCAGGTTAGGTTAGGTTAGACTAGGTTAGGCTTGGTTGCATATTGGCAGAACTTACCTGATTTCGGCAGCCAGAGTAACTAATCCACCAACAGGTTAAAATCACCATAACGTTGTTGTTCCTTGCTCATTTAGGTTTAGATTTAGGTTAAGTTACTCTTTTGGGTATTTTTATGGTTCCCTGCAAACCTAACCTTAACCGTTTTTTTAATAGTGTACAACGTTATAGTGTTTTTAAACCTGTTGATGGATTAGTTACTTCGGCTGCCGAAATCGGGTAGGTTCTGCCAATATGCGGCCCGGTTAGGTCAGGTTAAAGCTGCTTCTGTAGCTAAAACAGCATTGCTAATGTGAACCTAGTTACTAGGGAATGTGTATTAGCATTTGAGAAAGGGGACAGGTATTCTTCGTTATACGCTATCTCACTTAACACATTGGGCAGTGAGGTCAATTTGCCATGTGGATCATAAACCAAGTCCACGTGCCGCTCACGGTACTGGGAATGGCTTAATCGTCCATTCCCTAAGTATCAGCATGTACAAGAATGATGCAGGACCAAGACACTTATCTTATGGTGGTCCTAGCAAAACTTATTGACCAACAGGAAATTGGTCCACTCTTGCACCACTCAGCGTGTTCCTTTCTCATTGGTTGACAGTGATTTCATCAACCAACAACTCCTCCGGGCATGGGGGAATTGTATCAGTGGGCCATTCAGGAACTGTGTTGACCATAACTGGCAGTCTATCACAAAGGTGTGCTTCTGTAGTTTCAAACTAACAATTACCACTGTTTCAATGCAACAATTAGGGTGTGCTACAGTTGTTTCATGGACGTGAATGTCTAATACACAATCATAAATTCAAAAGTGCATTAACTGACTTGAATGAAAGATTGCTTACTTTCCAATTAAAAAGTGCTCGATTTCGCTGTTTCGCCTTCGTAATGTTTTTACTCTTGATAACCATTAACCCTTTAATTTGTTCTTCGGTGTCTGTAGCTGGTTTCAAATTGATAGCGTAGGTATCGAGGAATGTTCCAGCCGTTTTTTGGCTTAATGAACGTTCCAAAGTTAACACGATATTGGCCCACTAAGAAAAAGTTAAGCATTTTACTTGAATCTACCAAAAGTTGCAAATTTTACAATCCCATTACTTGTTTGACAAATTCCTTTTCAGACTTGTTGATCACTTGGATGTAAGTGTTGCCCATCATAGCAATGAGCATGTTAAGCAGTAGGATGGGGACCATGATCATAAATATAACAAAAACAATCCGTGTCATCGCAAGATATTGCGTCTTCTCGAAATTGCCGTACTGTAAACATTAAAGCAATGGTTGATCTTACGTTTTCTTGCAGACACATTAGGCTTTAAAGCTAAGTTCACACGCATGCGTTGTTGCTTCAGCGTTAATGTGCAAGCGCAATGCACAACGCACCATCTTGTGCCATCGTGTGTTGTTAACGCAACAACGCACGACACATGGTGACGCAAAGTAGTTCTCATGCGACGCATGAATGGAATGCGGGAAGCATATTGGCAGAATCTACCCGATTTCGGCAGCCGGAGTAACTAATCCATCAACAGGTCAAAAAACACTATAACATAGTCCAGTATTAAAACAACGGTTAAGGTTAGGTTCACAGGGGATCAAAAAGACCTAAACAATAACCTAACCTAAATCTAGACCTAAACCGACCAAGGATCAACGACGTTATGGTGATTTTAACCTGTTGGTGGATTAGTTACTCCGGTTGCCAAAATCGGGTAGGTTCTGCCAATATGTATGCGGGAACGGGGCGAATAGCATGCGTTAACGCGTGCATGTGAACTTAGCTTTACAGTTTGCACCCAGGGCTTAAACTGTAGTTCCAGTATACCTCATATGCCCCTAAGGTCATGTGAAATAGAGCCATCCACGTTCCGATATAAGTTTCCAATTCGTCTCCATGCTCCAGCTTCCCTGAGTGATCCTTGAAAAGGAAGAAGAATGCTTGGTTGGGAGAAAATATACTGAATTAGTACCCGAGTCAACATTTGATTGGATGTTATACCTTGAGAGAATCCTAGTAAAATGATGAGATAGATTACACCAAATCTTACCATGTCACCAGCAATCATATTATAAATCATTGTGACAAAAGGTCCAGTCAGTCTGACTGCACTGTAATTCAAGTTAATCAATATTTTTACCAAGTTTTGTCATTAGATTATTTCAAATGAAAATAGGTGCATTAAAAGGCCAAGTCACTGACTCTCCTACAGTTTGCTTTACAGAAGCCACTGAAATAGGTTTTGGATCTCATCAGATGTTGCAGATTGATTATTAGTCTGAACACCAGAGAGGGTGCAGCAGATGCAAGGCATCTGGACCCTGGGTTTAAGCATGAGGTCCTGGGTTTATGCATGGGGCCCCGGGTTTACGCATGGAGTTCCAAAAAAATAAAGCGAAAAAGAGTAAAACGATAAAAACAGAAAAGCGAAATGAAATCACTCAATAATTCAACAAATAGGAGACCCACAGTTCTTTTCGCACCCGGGCCCATCTTGGGGAAGGTCGGCCCTGCTGAATACTGATTTTGGTTCACGGATCTAGAGTCATGTAAGCAACAACTCCATTGGCCAGTCGAGTTCCCACAACTCGATTAGGCAATTGGATTGGGATTGGCAACAGACTGTGCAGGTACAAGTCTGTGTCTATGTATGGCATCAAGGAAAAGAAGAAAACGTGCAATTTTTTTTTTGTCTAATGACCAAACATTTACATTTAAATAACAATTCTGCAATATTAATTGTTTACTAGTCATGTTGATTGTCTGATTGAATCAACTTGGGTGTAAACACAACACAATCCAGGTGAAAATTTGAACTCCATTGAATGGATCTAATATCCATTGGTGTGAACATGGTATTAGGTATGTAAGACCATGTAAGTTGCAATCTGTGGGATGACTTTCTTGAGGACCCAACCTTGCATTTACACTGGAAGAACTTGTTTCAGGTCATACTAGCTAGTGCAAATCTCCGTAGTTGCAACAACTTCTTATGAATTGAGTACACTTCACCGTGCGGTGAAATGTCCATGCGGTGAACTGGGCACGCATTGAGTTGGCGCGCGATGAAATGGCCACGCGATGAGTTGGCGCACGGTGAAATGTCTGTGTGATGAAATGTCCGTGCGGTAATTAGTTGCGCGGTGAGCGGTGAGCAGTCCGCTGTAAACTGTCGCGCTGTGAAGTGTCGCCGTACCCTTCTTATACTTGCAAGGCCAGTTGCTACCTACTGCCAACTGGGTTTTTCTGTGGTTTCCCTAGTTGTCTGTACAAATGCAAAGCTGGATTGTCAAGAAAGTCTTCTCTTGGAACGCTTCTCGTATGGCATAAAGTATCGGACAAGCATTCTGACTCAGTGTTTCATGAAGCATTTAAAAGTGACTTACAAACACAAATATATTGTGGTTTGCTTGTAAGTCACTACAAATGTAATTCTTACCCTGCAAAAAATATGAGGAAGAACCAACCACCAGGCAGTGCAAGAGATAGGAAAATATCTTCAAATAATCGATTTTGAAATATTCGACATGGAATGCAAAAGAGAATTAGCAAATTTGCAAGTAGGAAGACCAATTTAGCTGGAGATTGGGTCTAAATAAACAAAGAACATCAGTTAGAAACCATTATTACTGAAGAAGCTTGTAAATTCTTACCACAGTCTTCAAATAGGCTCGAATCCCTTGTGCCCAAATCTCTTGGCCTTGTTGCAGAATTATGTAGTTGCTGCTATTGATTATGGAAGCAATTTCAGTACAGTAACGCACCTGGTGCAAGTTTGAAATGCAATTAAAACCAGTTCAAATACAAATAGGTGAGTTAAGATTACTATAGATTTAGCATCTGTGTCAGCTGATAAGCCTGGGTTTGTGCATTCGGGAGGTTTATCCCTATCATCGCACCCCTCTTGCTTTTCTTTTTCGTATATGGAAGCGCAATAAAGTGGTCGTAGATAAACTGCTATACTCAGTATTATCAAATGTTGAAATAAGATGCCCAGGTGAATAAGAAAATGTCTCTATGGAATAAACAATTTTTGTTTAGTTATTGTACTTATACGATGTTGCTCAAAAATTATTTTGACCATTGGTTTATTTGGCTTTATTTAATTTTGTCATGAATTTGGCTAAAACTAATAATCCTTTGCCAATTTAGTTCTTACCCTTGCATAAGTTTTCCATTTATCTTCGAGAAGACGTTGGACAACACCACCTTCTAACATGTCTAAATGTTGGTCTGAACTACCGCGCAGAATGATCATCAGGGCTGATTTCCAATCTAAAGTGCAGAGAATGACAGAATTTTGAAATTCTTTGAAAGATGTTTAAAACCCACGAATATTACTTGTTTGGCCGTTTGGTAAAATCGTGTCAACAGCATTCAAAGGGTATGCCGAACAGGTTATGTTGCTGTATCGCCAAAATTCCTAAAAATTAAACGAGCAGAATCAAAGTTTTCGTTAGTGAACTACTTCAAAAAGGATTTACACTCATGGCAACATTACACAGTTTGCGCCATGTACTTTTCCCTTAAAATTATAGTCAATTTTACGTTATAAATATTGTAATGTAAAAATATAAAAGTTCAGTTTGCGCTTGCACGTTACAGTTATAAAAGTCGACTTACCTGACAAAGTCACGTGATTACCGAAACTAGAAACTGTTTCTTATATTAAATATAGATACAATTTCTGTTTTAACTAATTCGAAACAATGCCACAACTTTATTATTGCGAATTGAAATGATTTCCAAAGGAAAACAATGAGATAAACAGTAACACGTGCTCCTCTTGCAAATGAAGCGGAGAATTCAAAATGGCGGCGAACGAGGTCATTGCAAATTGCAATTTTTGGTCAGTGAAGTCACAGTGACGTAAATAGTGAAAATTACCAGATTGGCTACGCTATATTTTGATATAGTGTTAGACTTATGAGTTTTCCACTATAGTTATAGGCATAACGGGGGTTTTATAACGTAAAAGTACGTGGCGCAAACTGCGTATTAATGTGTTTCCCTGCAATACATTACAGGGCTAAGCAACTGATTGGTTGTTCTTCAAGAAATAAAGAACAAAAGACAAAAAGGAACTAGTTGTGAACAATCCTACTTTAGTATGTGCAGTAAAAAGAAAAGAAAATATTTACCACAGAACTTAGTTCTAACATTTCTTTAAAAATCTCATTTCTGCCCAATGTGCAAGCCAATGTCAAAGGCGTAAGACCCGCAACATTGATCATGCCGTTCTTTGCAGGTGTTTTCGGATGTCGTAAAGCATAACCATACATTGACTAAAAAGATAAAAATCACAATTAATTACAATTACAACTAAAAACAATTAAAGTTCTTCAAATAATCTACAAATACAAATTATTTGTGAATAAAATGTTCATAAAATAAGGAAGTCCAATACCAATACTTTGTGGTATTTGTATTGGATGGACTTCCTTATTTTCTCAACATTTTATTCACAAATAATTTGTAACAACAAAACAAACAACACATAGCATCATTTGTTTACAATTTTCCCAGTGACCCAATTCCACATTCAAAAAATATAGAAATTATAAAGTAAAATTTGCACGCTGGAAAATCATAAACTAAAACCAAAACAAAAAAAAAAAGCAATAAATGCATGCCAATTCAGCGCACACAAATGTCACCATAACAAAATGGATAAAAAAGTGTAAATAAAACATTTTTGTCTTTACAAAATGAGTTGGCGCGGTGCCAGCAAATGAAGAGTTAGTTGTCTATTCGCTGTTGGCTCGGCACGCAAAACTAGTCAAGTGACCCGTTGCCGTATACGCAATCAATTTTTATAGATCCTACCACTGCCCACATCAGGGAGGACAGCAAATAAAGAAATCATGTTCTATACACCCTGTTTTCAAACGATTAGGCAAACTTGACTCCGCAAAAATTTATTTTTATCTTTGCATTTATACCGTATTTCATCGATTAAAAGCCGCCCTCGAATAGTAGCTGCGGCTAAAAATCGAGGCCACAAATAAACGAAATTGAACTTGGGAGAAACATTCCACGTTCATTTCGCAGCTGTAACGTTTGTTCTATGTATGTTTTGAATCTCAATACGAGCGTAGAATGAATGAAAAGAGTGAAAAATAGCCGCCGCTTCGTATATTAGCCGGGGCCGAGAGAGGCGATTTGTAATAAAAGCCGCGGCTTTTAATCGAAGAAATCCGGCATTTGTTTTTTTGGTCTTATTACATGTTGATAAAAGGGGATTAAAGGATTAAGAAGGAAGGGTTGGGACCGCAACAAACGGTAACGCAGGTGCAGAAGATAAGTCGCTTCTATAAGTCAAAGATGTGATTTCGAAAAGAATTAATCTTAATCTTTGAATTCTTGTTAGTTGATTTCTCAGAGATATGATGCAAAATAACGTCATATCCTGTTTAGAGAAGTCATTTCAGATGAATAAGTCAATTCACTTTCTCAAGATTGAATGCACCGCGCTGACATTTCGCTGAGTTGGTCTTGACCACAATCATTTTTTGAATGTCATCGTATTCATTATTTTTAATGATTTTTGGCAGGAGCGGCTATTGCTAGAATTTTGTGATAAGTGATATTTATGTCGTCACATGACAAATATATATAAAAGGAAACGATTGAATTGTATGAATAATAGCTTAGCTGGTAACAGTGGAAAGTAGTTTTATAGAAGTGAGATAAAATGATTTTTTTTAATTTTTTTTGAATGACTTATTAGCTTGTAACAAAGGAACAAGCTGGACCATTGTACCAAACCATCAATATTTTCCACATTGGCATCAGATAATGGAGAGGGTTGGCTTCTTGATATGAGATAATTAGTTTCTCTCAAATCAATACACAAGATAATCAGTGGAGGGGGGTAAGCTGCATGATTAAAAAAAATTCAATTTCAATTTTGGTTTGAGCCAATCAAACACTGCAACAACATAAAAACTGTCCTTAGATGTTATTTATGTCAACAAGAAAACAGTTCAATAAAAGTGAACATTTAGAAAAGAAAGTCCAAGCTAACAAAGGAATATCGGATAATTTTAACGATTAAACCAGAATATATTGGCCGTAATAGTGACCGATTGAAAAATACGGCCCGGCAGACGGCCGGTGTGATACTCAGGGTTGGACTTACGTATAAGCAAAATAAGCAGTTAGTTAGGGGCACCCACTTATCGGATTATAAGATTTTGATGTATTTAAATTGGAAATATAATATATTTATATTTTTCTTTGTCGCACATTTATTTGTCACAAAATGGGCGCAATTGCACAATTTTAAATGTTCGCAGATCCGCAGTAGTCCGTTAGTAGGCCCCCGTTAGTCGGCCCCCGTTAGTCGTGGGCGTTAGGAGTTAGGGCTACTCATCGTTCGTGGAAACAACAAATTTATATTTTAGCAGGATTCCAAATTTCCATCTTGGTTGATGGTAAAGGTATCCAGGTTCAACTCTCTCCAGAGGGGATTGGGTTTTAGCCAGTGATTAACAGGCGCGGATTAGTACCAAAGATGATTTTAGACGTTTGACGTAAATGACTGGAGTCGGGATTCAGCGTTGTGCGTAACGGTTTCACTCCAACTCGGAAGTGTTTTATTTTTGCCCAACACGGCTCTTTTAAACAAAAAGTCAGCCGACCAAATTGGTCACAACTACAAAAATGCAAATCCTCACACGGAGGGGTAAAGGTAACAAAATTACAAAATTTTGACATCATCAAAAACAAACACTGCGCAGGTGATAATCCATGCGCGGGGAAACTCATTTGCATAAATTAAATCAATACTCATGGTCGTGACATATTTATATTTATTATATATAAAAAGATAATAATAAGTGTATTTTTTAGATTTTTAAAAATAATACTTACCAGTTTATCGTTAATCACGAGCATGTGAAGCACCATATTTCCGAACGAATCTTGCATATCTGGATGGGCTCCGTGGTCGAGTAAATAATTATAAATAGCTTCATTTTCAAAACAAGCTGCCCATGATAATGGATATTCACCAAAATATGCTAGGCCTAACAAACAAAAAACAATTTAAATTGTATTACTATTCTATTGGCAATGCCACAATGAGAGCCGGTAGGTTAAAGTATCCTGGGTACACTGTTTCTCTTACTTTTGCATTAAAATAAACTACATTTACACTTACTTATCTCTACACTATTTTCACTACGCTACTTACCGGAATAATTTGTCTCTTTTTTCTTTTTTCTTTTTTGTTGATCCGTTGGTAAAAAGAAAAGACCGTTGGCTTTTTGAAGTATATTGCTCCCGCAGTCCACTAAAAGTCGCGCCAGGGCATCATTTCCGTACGCAATGGCTAAATGCAATGCTGTCACACCTTTGAGAAGACATTACAACAAAATCTTTAATGTACCTCACAGAACTTGTAATACTTTACCATAAAATTCAGGTCCTTCAGTTATATCAATTGCAAGACGAGGAAAGTGTTTGAGTAACAACTTTGCAATTCTAACGTGCGTTTTGGTATCGCAGATGAGAAGCACATGCAGAAGAGTTTCGCCTAATGCACCACGATATTCCAAACTCCAACATGCTTCATGAGTAGTATCATTTTGGGAGTGGTTACAGTGAGAATTTTTGTCGGTCGAAGCGCCCGGATCTTCAATCGTAATGCGGACCTTGGAAGAAAGAGAAGTGTGGAGGATTATTGCTAATTTCATGAGAAAGAAAGAAGCAGAAGGAGAACCTAACCTAACCTGACCTAACCTGACCTAACCTGACCTAACCTGACCTAACCTGACCTAACCTGGCCTAAACTTGACCTAACCTGACCTAACCTGACCTAACCTAAGCTGCATGCTAGGTGTTAGTCGACGAATTGGCAAGTCGACGAAACGGCGTCGACGAATTGTCCGAACACCCTATTTTACTATCAAAGTCTGGATTTGCTGCAATTTGTTTGCCGGAACCGGCAATGTCAACAGTAATGGTGTGCTGTATAACAAAAGCTGGCGAGGAGCCAACAAGTTCACTAGATTCTCTTGTTTATGCAATAGATTAGATAAGGCAGTGATATGGGATCAAAGACATTTAAGCTGCCTATATCAATAAAAAGCAAACCAAAGTGTGACCGGTTAAACTGAACACTGATTAGAAACATCGAGATATTGAAAACAATACAAGACACGGCCTGGTTGCTTTCGAACCTTTAACTTTTGTTCTTGATTAATGAAAACATTCAGATGTTGGTTTTACTACGATACTTATACCGCCCCAATTAATCATTACTTCGGGTTCCAAAAAACCAACAATTACTATTTATTGATCCTGAGTTCGACTAACAAAGGTTTGTCTGGGAAATTGAGCCGTGAAAGGAGTGTCCGGTTTAACGACTTTTAGTCTGATCCACCTTGTTTTCGCTCCGAGAACCATGGAAACCACGCAGAACCAACCCGGTTACCGAAGCAACGAAGCCGGTATCTGAATTTTGGAATTTTGCATTACACTGCATACTGTAACCAAATATAGACCCAAGCCCAATACCAGATGTAAGAGAAATGGCTGACCCATGATCCTGGAGTGGATTGAGGTGGAGAGTATTAGCTGGGACACTTTTGTAAAGGCTCTTATTGGATTTTCAGTCTTTCGGAGCTTGCTCGATCACTCATATGGTCAATCCTCCTCTGCGTGGCTTGGTGTCCCTAACCTTTAGTGCCCTTGGATTTAGCACAATATCAACCTTGGGCGTGATACTAAATATGATACCGCTTAATTTACATGATCAAACAAGCGATTAAGCACGCACCTAGTGAGGGCCGTCTTAAGCATCTGGATGCAGGGTCTAAAGTAAGGGTGAGGAACCTTTTGTCTTCCAAGATCCATATTTATAACATCATTCACGAGCCATACAAAATTATCAATTATAAAATTAACCGTCTATATTTGGTCAAACATTTAATTAACTCACTAAGTGCTTTCGTGGGCCTGAGGTTTCCCGCTCCTGGTCTAAGGGATGCCACTAAACTTTTTCTCTTGGCTTTTGGGGTGAAAAAAATCGTTTTGTTTTGTGGGATTTTGCCCAAACCCAGAGTGGGCCTCACATGAGATTTTACACTCTGGTTGCAGGGAAGCTAGAGATGCTTCGGCTCAAGTACCGTTAACGCAGTGGTTTCCAAACTGAGCCGCGGCTCCGTGGGGAGCCTTGACTGACACTGACCCATCGTGGTGCCGCAAACTTTTCTCATTATTAAGGGGTTTCAAAAATGAAACCTTTATGAAATTGTTTGTGATAATTCGAGTGTAATTTTTTTTTAACTAATCGCACTAACTTGTAAGTCTCCAACTGAACACTGCAACTGTCATGTGTTAATTATGTATTTATCTATATTATTCGTCATGTATTATTGTTAATCAATTCTAGAACAATGGTTTGACTTGGGGAGTCATGAAAAAATCTTGAAGCATTAAGTGAGCCGTGAACTGGAAAAGTTTGGGAACCACTGCATTAATGTGTTATTTGGTAGGTTGCTCCTTACGCACTGAGCCGAAGAAGGTAAATTTGAAGTCTTGGGCATGTAACAGATAATCAGGGCCCCGAAGACGAGAAACTTGAAGTCTTTGGCTTTGGGCAAATACAAGATAATCAAGGCCGCCGAGAGCAAACTCGGGCCCCGAAGAAGAAAAACTTGAAGCTTGGGCCTTGGGCAAATACAAGATAATCAAAGCCGCCGAGAGGAAACCCGGGCCTCGAAGAAGAGAAACTTGAAGTCATGGGCTTTGGGCAAATACAAGATAGTCAGGGCCGCCGAGAGCGAACCCGGGCCCCGAAGAAGAAAAATTGCCGAGATCAAACTCGGGCCCCGAAGAAGAAAAATTGCCAAGAGCGAACCTGGGCCCTAAAGAAAAAAAATTTCCGAAAGCAAACTCGGGCCCCGAAGAAGAAAAATTTCTAAGAACGAACCCGGGCCCCGAAGAAGAAAAATTTCCGAAAGCAAACTCGGGCCCCGAAGAAGAAAAATTTCTAAGAGCGAACTCGGGCCCCAAAGAAGGAAAATTGCCGAGAGCGAACCCGGGCCCCGAAGAAGAAAAATTTCCAAGAGCGAACCCGGGCCCCAAAGA
This sequence comes from Strigamia crassipes, assembly GCA_034683725.1. Classification (NCBI taxonomy): domain Eukaryota; kingdom Metazoa; phylum Arthropoda; class Chilopoda; order Geophilomorpha; family Linotaeniidae; genus Strigamia; species Strigamia crassipes. Next base: position 7,812 of record JAQFXT010001264.1, on the reverse strand, counting down.
AAAAAAAATTGCCAAGAGCGAACCCGGACCCCGAAAAAAAAAATTGCCAAAAGCAAACCCGGGCCCCGGGAAAGTAACAATTTCTAAGCTATCCCCACGTAACTCCACCACATCTAACCTAACTCAAGCCGGGCTCCGGGGATTTATCGGGTTTATTTGATCGTTAACATTAATTGTCGGTGCAACTCACCTCTCCATTCTGGCGATATTTCCATTGCTTGCGCTCGTGCTCACTCACAGGCTTACCAGCACCATCGTGATACATAAACAACCGAAGTTGATCCTGTATGATCTTCTCGACCGCCTTCCTTCCTCCAGTCGCGTAAGCATCGAGCAGTTCTCCTCCTTTGCGGTAGTTGGCCAACCGGTACAGAGGATAAACTTGTTCGGCACTCGGCTGACTAGCCACGCGGTCTAAAACTAGACCCGGGTGCTCCTGCCGGGCGGACGATGCCCCTTTTCCAGCACAATTACCCATCGCCTCCACCACGGTCGCCGGGCTCCATTTTACGACACGCACTCACCCAATATCACTTCCTCAATGCGGCCCGAAGCGTGCGGCCGACGGCGGCCGACTCGCGGGATGATCTCATCATTCTTATCCGATTGGATTGTTGGATTTTTCGCTTCGTTCGTGTGTGCGGCGCACGCCACAACAACTCCCGCTGGTCTCACGGGTTTGTTTGCTGTTGTTGGTATCGCACACGTGTTTGTTGTCGTGGCAACCACACGTTCAATGTAATGCGCAGTCTCCAGTTTGCAGTGAAGGAATTGTCACGAATTTGTCCAACGATTTTCTATTTTTTTTTGTTTTTTTTTGACACAGATAGTGTAGTTTGTGAAGTAATAAAATTAATTCTTAACAAATATTTTTTTTTTGAAAAAATTTGTGAAAAATATGTAAAAAAAATTTTAAAAAAATTTAAATTGTGTGATAAATGGATTTTTTTTTTTTTTTTTTTTTGTTTTTTTTTTTGTTATTTATTTATTATTATCTGTTAAGGGTCACGCAGACAACCGAGTAAATAAAACCCTGAATTTATTTTAAAATAGAAAAATCAATTTTTTTTTTTTTTTAAATAATTTTTTTTTTATTTATTAATATTTTTTTTTATCTGGAATTATTTTTTTAACATTTTTTTTAAATAAGTTATTTGAAAATTTAATGATTTTTTTTAAAGCAAAATAATTCCCCGTAGGAATAACATGGGGAACCATTAAACAATCGATATAACGGACGAAGTAATAAATGCAAATCACAAATTCTATTAGTGCAAGTATTAATTTTAAAATCGAAATCTCACATTTTTATTAACAAACTTATTTCACGATGTGCGCATGCGTATTAAACGAGGGGCCGACATTAGAAATTTTCATCGACGACATTTATAAATCATTAGATTTTAAAATTTTTTGGATTTATAGATTTTGTGGCAATCCCAAAACTCGGCCCAGCCCTCAAAGGGTTGAGTTTTGGGAAATCGCAAAGTTGCGAAATATTTTATTTAGCTTTAGTTTATTTTTCTTTTGAGGCAAAGAAAAGCTATTTTTGTCAAGAGACACAACATCTCTGACAGGAAATGCGATTTCCCGTCAGTGCGAACGAGGAAGTAAAAATACAAAATAAATTCAGTTGCATCCCAAAAATGACACAACTCAAGAAGTTGATGTCAAAAAATAAGGTTTTTTTAAAAATTAAAACGTTTCTGATACGTTACAGAAGATGGCACGTCATACGTAAAGTATAAGTGCTTTGTCAGTAACGCAGACAGTAAAGTTCACTCCAGTAAGTATATAAGTAACTTGTAATAAAAGTTTCCTCAATTCACCCACTGAGGACGACCGTGAAAGGTCGAAAACGTTTTGGGTAATTAATCATCATTTATTAGCGTATTCTTTAAAATGTCGAAAATTGTAGTCACAAACAAATGTTAGTTACGCGAAAGAAGTAGTTTCAAATCTCAAGTTTTACAGTGTCAAGTTCCCTCAGGGGGAATGATTTCCATCACTTGTGGGTTTTGTTGAAGAGCCAATTGTTGAATTATTTAGACTAATTTGATGGTGCTCTACAACTGTTTAATTGAAAATTTTTCTCTAACTTGATTGGCTTAAAAGTTAGAAAGTGAATGACCTTGAAAATGACTTTGAAGGCCAAATTTGATGACATCATTGGATTGCTCTCACCCAACTTCCTATATGATGGCTTCAAACTTGGCCGAAATGCAATTGTTCAGGAAATATTTGAAGAGGACCTGACTTTTAGAACACCCTGTATATGTAAATGATTTCGATTGCGAGAAGTAATCCAGTCATAAATAGTTTAACTTTCTTTTAAAGAATAAAAGAAAGTACGTTTGAAGTTAAAACAAGTTTCTTTAATTTACTATAGATAATCTTCTAGTAATTAATTTAATGAGAAATATTAACAGAATAAACCTTACTTATCAATAAAGATAGTCAGTGTCAGTCTCAAGATAGCAACACAGAACGCTCTCTTATTAAGTGAGAAACGGGATCGTTTCAATTTGAAAGATTTGTGGATTTATTTGGGATTTAAGGATTTATTTGGGATTTAAGGATTTATTTTGGATTTAAGGATTTATTTTGGATTTAAAGATTTATTTGAGATTTAAGGATTTATTTGGGATTTAAAGATTTATTTGGGATTTAAGGATTTATTTGGGATTTAAGAATTTATTTGGGATTTAAGGATTTATTTTGACATTTATGGATTTATTTTGATAATTTTTGATCAATTTTGAGGTTTTCTGATCAATTTTGAAATTTTCTGATCAATTTTGAGGTTTTCTGATTTATTTTGAAATTTATGGATTTATTTTGAAATTTAAGAATTTATTTTGAGATTTAAGAATTTATTTGAGATTTAATGTGTGATTTAGTGATTTGTGATTTCGAGATTTGGCTTCTGATTTAGAGATTTGACTTGCGATTTAGAAATCTAGCTTGCGATTTCGAGATTTGGTTTGTGATTTACAGATTTAGCTTGTGATTTAGAGATTTAGCTTGTCATTTAAAGATTTGGTGTGTGATTTAGAGATTTTGCTTGTGATTACAGATTTGGTGTGTGATTTAGAGATTAAATGTCTGATTTAAAGATTTAAAAATTTAAAAAATTAGAGATTTCTAAAGGATTTAACCATTGACGAAATTTACAGCAATTATCGGCCCTTTCGGTATTAAACCACTGGCAGTACCAACTACAAAAACAAAATTGAAAACTTGCACTTTTGAGTTTATCACCTTTTCCTAGGATACTCCTATTCCGATGTTATTTACAAACGGAAACATTGGCATATAACCTTTCCCCAATCGCCGGAAGTGACCTTCTAATCCGAGATTACTTTCCTTGACCAGCAGTTTCCACTTATCCCCCAACCCAACCGCCATGCTCTTTTACTCCTGTCGCCATATTTTCATCAGTTTCATATTTTTTCAAGTCACGGGTGAGTTTTACACAATTTTACAATTTTAAAACGCAAAAATCAAAATCTTGGTTTTTTTAAGTTTCGGATTCGGATGATGACGTTTGCGACGCTCCGATAGCGGACACTTGCTTCAGTGATGTGCAAGACGACTTGAGGTTCATTTTCACGAGCGACTTGCAAGGGAGGAATGAATCAGCTTTGGCGGATTTATGCGAGTAAAAATTAAAAAAAAAAACAATAAAACAATTAAATTAAGAAGAAAAATTGTTTTGGTTGACATTTTTTTGTTTCGATGTAGTGCTTGGAAGGATTCCCTGCAATGCACGCGAGATATTGTGGACACAACGTGTACAAACGTCGAAGGAGCAGACAGATTTGACGTGTGGAATGATGGTTTAACTCGAGCTGTCGATTTACTATGCAACGACGGAATGACTAATCTGAAGGGTAAGAGAGCGAAAAGAATTTAAAGATTAATGATAAACTTTGGCGCGAATAACTTCGGACCCTGTGTGTTGAATTTATCACGTGATGTCAGTTCCACCAATCATGTGCATCACTACAAGCGATTTTGAGACTAAACACAATGGCGGCCTAGCTCGATCTAAGTTATCATCACGAATAATTCGCAATGTAGCGAAGTATTTTTGAAGTCGAACAACTGTATTTTTAGTGGTAAATGTGCCCTCTTTTTACCGGAAGTGCTGATTTGCACAACCAGGAAATCTGGATATTTGAATTTGAGTCAAAACTAGAGAAGGAAGTCAGAGTCAGGGCGCCATCTTGACCTTTTTAATATCTAACAACACAAGACGCAGTGTCTAGTTCAATATTTTCTCCAATTGTTCAGTTGTAGCATCGACTATTCATTGCTGGAATATGTCCAAATTCTTGTATTGTGTCGAAAACAAAACCGAATTAGTTTCTGTTGAGGATCTACTGAGAACTTCGCTCTCTGGTGACGGATGCGAGTAAGTTTTCACATTTTTATCAATAAAAAAATTAATGAATAATTTTTAATCGATTTAAATTTGCCAGTGTCATCAGATATGCATTTGACGACTGCCATTTAGAAGCGACGAACTTCCAATGCCCCGTATACGAAATCGTACGCAGTACAGTGGAAAGCCTCCTCATAGAACTCTTCAAAGAAGTCGACTGTGAAGAAAGCATAAAACCAACTCCAATGATGATTAATTGCTCAAATATAAACACAATTTTATTTTATTCTCTAATTGTATCCATCCTGCTTTCTGTACTAATAAACTGACACATTTTTTAAAATTTCGCAACAATTACGGGAATTGTGAAAAGGTGGACGATCGTTCGCCATTTTTATTTACAAAAACCAAGCAAAGAAAACGTGAAACTGATGAAACGAAAACAGATCGGAGCAATTATTCCAACCGTAGCTTAAAAAACACAATAAATAACGATAAATTTTATTGACATTCGCAGATTTATAGCCCAATAAAACAATGAAACAAAAACCAGCGCAAGTTTGATAATATTGACGGAAGGGGCGCGGGAATAAATCATGTGATTTCCATATGTCCGCCACAAATTGTAGATCGAAGACGTGCAATTTAATATGACACAGGTGCCTGAATTATTTGCTCAATGACAAAACGATTTAAAAAGGAAAACCTGTTTAAATCAAGTTAATTTAACGTTTCTAATATTCCCCAAGGTTATTCAATTATTTTGAATGATTTTTGTTTTTCGTCGGTTTTAAGGTGAGTTTGTGTAAACATTTGATTAAAAATTTGATAAAATTTAATCGAAATTGAATTTATCTCAATTAATCAGGTCGAGTAAAGTGAAACCATGACTTCCCCAGCTATTCGTCGCAACTGTGTCGGATTTCTCGACTATTTGAAAACAAATGGAATCGGAAACGAGGACACGACCAAAGAGAAACTCCGCGACGTCTACAACCGCCAATACAAAACGTCCGTTAATTTCCGCCTTCCGTCGTTCAGTCAGGTTGAAAAAACACTCAAATAAACTTTAAAAAACCAAACTAAATAAACTTTTATTCACACAGATGCTCTTCAACTTGAAAAGATGCGGTTTAGTGCGGCTAAAAGATGGCGAATACATCCATTTCACCAGCAGAAACCGATTTTCCAACCGAAAAAACGCGAAAAACAAAACGAACGATGCGGATAAACAAGAACCGGGCCCGAGTGCTGAAAAACAAGGAAGTTGTGGTCAAAATACTAAAGAGAAAAACGTGTGCAACAAAAAGGGCGCTGGGTCGCTGCAGTTATCGGTGGATCAACACGTTGCGCTGCGCAGCCAAAAAGTAACAAAATCGCACAAAATCGCACGAAATTTAATTAATTTAATTAAATTATTATTTCTTATTGATTTAGTTGGTCACTCGTGATATTCCCTCGCCACTGACCCAGGTGTCGACCGATGAAAATCCGTTTTGTTGTCCGTTATGCGACGCCGCGTGCAACACGCGCGAGCAGTTGGAGAATCATCGTGCGGGATATCGACATAAATTTAATTGTTTGAAGTTCAAATTCGATTTGAAAAAGTTTGATTTTTTTGTTTTTGTTGTTGTTTTGTTGTTGTTTATTGGTTTTTTTTTTTTTTTTTAAATTTTTTTTAGGAGTTTTTTGGTTAAGAATAAGGACGGAGTGAATGTGAGTGCGGTCAGTGTGACGAGTTACAGTCAGGAAGATGGACTCATTGAGTTGTCTATTCAGGAAGGGGAGGTTAAGCGGTTTAATTTTGAGGTTAGGAACGATGGCAAGGGACCGGTGGTGTTGCACTCGTGCGTTGTGCTCAAGCACCGGCCGGGGTTGACTCTGGATGATCATCAAGGAGTTTCGCTCGGGCTAAAGACGGTGCAAATCGCTGAAAGTAATTTCTTTTTTTAAATGTTTCTCAAATTATAAATGCAAGTTTGATATAATTATGGAGATTATGTAATTTTTGTGTTAATTACGACGGATTATGTTATTTTTATGTTAATTACGACGTAATTACGACGGATTATGTTAATTACGACGTAATTACGACGGATCATGTCACTTTTATGTTCATTACGACGTGATTACGACGGATTATGTCATTTTTATGTTAATTACGACGGATTTTGTCATTTTTATGTTAATTACGACGGATTATGTCATTTTTATGTTAATTACGACGGATTATGTCATTTTATGTTAATTACGACGGATTATGTCATTTTATGTTAATTACGACGTAATTACGACGGATTATGTTAATTACGACATAATTACGACGGATTATGTTAATTACGACGTAATTACGACGGATTATGTCACTTTTATGTTCATTACGACGTAATTACGACGGATTATGTCATTTTTATGTTAATTACGACGGATTTTGTCATTTTTATGTTAATTACGACGGATTATGTCATTTTTATGTTAATTACGACGGATTATGTCATTTTATGTTAATTACGACGGATTATGTCATTTTATGTTAATTACGACGGATTATATCATTTTTGTGTTAATTATGACGTAATTATGACGGATTACGTCGTTTTTATGTTAATTATGACGGATTATGTCATTTTTATATTAAGTATGATGGATTATGTTGTATTTATGTTAATTACGATCTAATTACGACGGATTATGTCATTTTTACGTTTATTATGATGTAATTACGACGGTTGGTCGTACTTGTGTTAATTATGATATAACTATAATGGATTATGCCATTTATATGGTAATTATGTCTTAATTATGACTTAGTTATGACGGATTTTGTTGTATTTATGTTAATAATGAGGTAATTTTGATGGAATATGTCGTATATATGTTAATTATGGTGTGATTGTGAGTGATTGTCACATTTCGTCATTTGAGCCAGAAGGTGGCGTTGTATATTGAGAAATAATGGTTTGCTTAACTGTTTTTGTTTTAATTGATTTTAATTTTGTTATTTTAGGTGAGAAATATGTTATTTTAGCCACTTGTAATGGCCGAGCAGCTGGTTACGAGAGTATCCCGATTCTTTTCCAGTTCAGTCGCGATGAATTTTTTCGAATATTGCGAACTGTAGTTATTATCACAGAAACTGCTATAACTAAACAACTTCTTCCAAAAGCGCCGTTTAAACCACCACCTCGAGCAATTATTAATCCAACAGTGCCAATATTTGAACCGGGACTACCTTTGGACAAGTAAAAATAAAAATTGCTTGATTTTAATAAATTTCACGAGATTTTGCGAGATTTTCTAAAATTTTGAGAGATTTTTCAAAATTTTGAGAGATTTTCCAAAATTTTAAGAGATTTTCCAAAATTTTGAGAGATTTTCCAAAATTTTGAGAGATTTTCCAAAATTTTGAGAGATTTTCCAAAATT
>JAQFXT010001263.1:0-19077 GCA_034683725.1 Strigamia crassipes | reverse complement strand
AAAATAAATAAATAAATAAATAAACAAATAAATAAATAAGTAAATAAATAAATAAATAAGTAAATAAATAAATAAATAAGTAAATAAATAAATAAAATTTATTTTTAAAGCATTTTCTTACGTGCCACTAAGACGGTCTCGTTTCCGACCGTTTCATTAATAAATTCCGGCTTTGGTCTAATCAAATCTGTTCTATCCACAAACAACAAGGCTTGAATCAAATTGGAAGGAAGAGAATTACTAAATAAAAATTACGTTGTGAATATTACGTTAAAATTAAAATTTTCTGACCCGTTTTAGTACCGGATTAGATCCAATATCGCATCGACTACGGTCGTGTCTCTCACTTGTTGTTTCTTCACTACCGCATCGCTGACAACATAATCTCTTCCCGGGTTGATCAAAAACGTAAGGCTGATGCCAATAGATATGGCGATCGAAGTAGTTATGACAAAATACACTAAAGCTCGAACACCAATCACTCCGGCCATTCGCAAATTGAGTTTACTCAGCGATGATAAAACACTGACCACTAGGAGTGGTGCGGAGAGCCCTTGCAGTATTCGTAGGTAAATGACACCCACAAAACCCAAATACATTGCTTCTCGTTTGGTGTACGGTTTCTCGCGGAGTCGCAACAAAACCGACACGACCAAAGCCAAAATGACAGCGGCGATTGTTAAGTTGATTTTCATGTATTTTTTCCACGCTGGGATTTTGTTTTCCGGTTGAAATTGGGCTGCTAAGATCATGGAATGGGACGACGCGTATAATCGTTCGGCGCCGAGTTTTTGCATATCTCTTTCCGCCTCTGCTTCGTGATCCGGGTCGAATTTTTTCCTCGATAAACTGAAACGTTTACGGGTCTTTTGAAGGAACCCGATTTTTTCTGGTTTATCTTCAATGCTAAAATGTATCGAAATTATTTTTTTATTGATTTTTTTAATAATTTTATATATTTTTTTTTTTACGGTTGTGTGGTCGCCATGCTTCGGAAGGTGTACACGGTACAATGGGATGCGCGGATACGATGGTACGTGTGAGTTTGATTGTTTTGAATTGTGATGGCATGTTTTTTTTTTTGTTGCTGTGGTTTAATTAAATTCCAAAATTCTGTTTTGTAAGTTCTTGCATTTTTTTTTTTATTATTTTGGTTTACTAACACTGTCTTCAATTTTTTTTCGATGACTTCCGAGTTTTTTACATTTTCTGCACACAATCACGAAACAATATGAAAAATTTGTCAAAATAAAAATTTTTAAAAATTTTTTCAAATAAAAAAAAAAAAATTTAATTTTTGCTTTTATTTATACCTGTGAAACGAAAATCCTCCAGGAAAAAATACAATTTGTACAGAATAATAAAGAATAATAAAGTAAAATACACACAACTCGACATGCGGTATCCAGGACAAACTTCCAATAGCAACTACCAATCACAAACCAGAGATTATTTTCAATAAAAAAAAAAAAAAAAAAAAAAAATGGAGGTTTGGCAATTATGTATTTTTAACTTCAAATTACTCTATTAGTGATTTAGATAACCAGAAGTAAATAAATACCCGCCCAGAAGTGTCAGTTAAACAACGAGCATTTATTTACTCCTGGTGTATTATCTCGAAATCTTTACCAGATGGTAGAATACACATGCAATTTATTGTTTGCATTTCAACGCAAATTAATTCAGAAAAAACTTAATAAATTAATAATTAAATATCTACCTATAAATCCAAATGTACACATACACAAATTGACGCCATTTTTGGATTTCACGCAGTTCCAATCCAAAATAGCTGCAAAAATCAATCAATAATAAAAAATAAAAAAAATTTTAAATATTTTATTTACCTTGACAAACACTATTCGCTCGCATTATGCATTTACGTATTAAGCAAGTAGCGCCGTTTTCACATTTCACCGCTATACATTCCTATACGAATATTTTCGACTTTTATTCATTTTCTAAAATTTACTACGAGCATTTGTAACCTGATTTTGGGTGTCTCCATTTATGGTTTTCAGACTTGTCGGATAAAAAGTGTCGGATAAATCGTTTGGTCGGACATAAGTCGTAGTATAATTGAACGAAGTGTTTACATTTCCCACTTGGAGCTTCTCCATCGCCAAAACATTAAGAAAAATAGTACAATGTAACAGGAAATCCATTTACATATTTCAAGAAATAAAACCTTGGCAAGGGATTGTTTTCCGGTTGCCATTTGCATCAAAAAAGCAATAATCATTTGTGCTCGCAATTTGACAAAACAGCGCACGGTTTGTTGCATAGCTGCCCCTTCACTCCCCCGCACAGCTCCCATTGCGTATTATTGCAAATTCAATAAAATGCTCGAAAAAATTCGTTTTTTCGACGAACTTCTATCGGTTTAAAAAATATTACTCATTGTATCAACGCACAATAGCACTCTTGCGTTAATTATTCATCGGAAACGTCATTGAGTGGGCAGTTTATCTATTTTCTTCGATTATCACCAAATCCATCTTTACCAACTAAAATTCCTTTTTGTTTACCAGCTGCTGCCATGTGTTTCCCTTTGTCTAAAAACCGTTGAATCATTTAATTCTATCGCTATAAGACCATTCGATCGTACTTTGCTCATCCATTTGTCTTGCTTCGTTTCACCAACAAACGTACGGGTTCGTTCCAACAAAAAATAATTTTTTTGTATTTTTCTAAATGAATTTTTATCAATTACAGCTCTCAATTATGTTGCGTGTGTTAGTAATCCTTCTCGTTTCGGTGTCCGTTTGGGCCAGGCCCGAGCCGGAAGAGCGAAACGACCCAATGATCAGCATGGCTGGGAGCGTGGTGAAATCCATGGCTGGAAAAGCGGCAAAGAATATCGCCGAAGAAATGGTCGACCAAGCGACCAATATGTTCGATATGGCGCAGTCGGCTGGGAAGAGCATGAAAGAGTTGTGGCAAAGTGGCACGAAGCAGGAGAAGAACGAAATGGGTGGTCAACATCACGAAAAAAACAAGTACGATTACAAGTACCGAAGATCCCAGGACCCGTTGGTCGACGCGTTGTTGCGGAAACGAATCGAGAATACGTTTAAGGATATCGATCAAGTATTGGCCCTTAAAAGAGATGCTCGAGAAGAAGATTCGTCGGCTATGTCCGTTTTTACGTCCGTTTTAAGTACCTTGATTGGGCTGTTAAAGAATATTCCACAATTAGCGCCATTAATTGAATTACTTCGTCCGATTCTTGGCGCTCTGGGAATTAATATTTAAAAAAATTAAAATTGTCAGTTTTTTTTTTTGGTTTTTTTTTTAAATTTATTTTTTTAATAGTCATCTGTAAAATGGAATTATCGGGCTTAACTTTTACGTTTATATTGTAAAGAAAGAAATTATAATAATAAAATGAGTCATTGTAAAATGTGTGTATTATCTTGGAGTATATAGCGCAGCTTGCTTTATTGTTTTCTTTGTTAATGAAGGAAATAAAGAGAAATTATTAAATTATTATCATTTCATCTTATTCAGCGCTGAAAGACGGAAAAAATTGAGAAAATTATTGTTTTGGATTGAAATTTTATAATATTCAACCAGGACCGACTGGGGGATTTGTAGGGCTTTGGAAAAAAATTGTTAGAAGGGGGCCCCTAAAAAATGCGGGTTCCTTTGAGCGCGGAAAACGTTATTAGTGGGACCCCAAAAAATTGCGGGGCTTCTCTAAGCGCGGAAATATTTCGGGGCTTCAAAAAATTTCAGGGCCCTTTTGAGCCCCAAAGAATTGCTGGACTTCTGGGAGTAAGGAGATATTAGTGAGGCCCAAAAAAATTGCAGGGCTCCTTTGAGCCCCAAAGAATTGCTGGACTTCTGGGAGTAAGGAGATATTAGTGGGGCCCAAAAAAATTGCAGGGTTTCTCGGAGTGAGGAGATATTAGTGGGGCCCCAAAGAATTGCGGGGATCTTGTAAGTGCGGAAAAAGTTATTACTGGGGTCCCAAAAAATTACAAGATTTCTCTGAGCGCAGAAAAAATTATTAATGGGACTCCAAAAAATTACAGGGCCCCTCTGAGCGGGGAAAAAGTTATTGATGGGACCCTAAAAATTTGCAGGGCTTCTCTGAGCGCGAAAACATTAATGGGGCCCTAAAAAAATGCGGGGCCCTTTCAGTGCAGAAAAAGTTATTATCGGCAGGGGGCCCTTTTGAGCGCAAGTTATTAGTGGGGTTCCAAAAATTATATTACAAAATTTTCTTAGAAATTTAGAAGTCGGGCCCCTTTTAGTGCGGGACCCGAAAAACCGACGTCTGGGTCGGCTATGCAGTTTCACTTTTAATTAAATTCTATTGAATTGATGCAACAAAAAAATTCATTTACTTGACATTTAAAAGGAAATAAGAATTTCTTTATCGGATTTAAGATTGCAGCTACAAGATGATTCATAAAAAGTGAATTTAACTCAAATTTTATTACTTCCCGCAGATTGATGTGGGCTTGTGAAGTTCACTGATTACATCACTGCATTCGCATTTCGATTTAATCAGTTTCCCATTCCACGGGATGTGTAAAACGAATTATTGCATTTTACAAACCCAAAAACTAAAAAATTTTCCAACAAAAAAAAAAAAAAAAAAAAAAAAAAAAAATCATCACATCCCCACATCTTGTCAACAATTAAACAAAACTTAGAGCAACACGTGAACCAATGAAGGAATGTTGGGTGTGCAATTATACCTTTGACCTTTTTGTCGTAAACAAGGAGGGCGGGAGTGTTTCATTTTTTCTTTCTTCCTTTACCTTAATGAGGCCAACTTATGATGCAACAACGTCATTTTTAAATTTTTTTTTTTTTTTTTTTTTTTTTAAATTCGTGGTGCAAGAAAAATTAAATGACTCACGTGAATATTTCACAAAAAAAAAGTTGTCATAACATTAAACAGCAAATTAAACGCGATGCAAATACGAAAACAACAGAAAAGGGGAGTGTCTGTTTGCACGTAATTACGAAATGATGTCATATGAAGAATGAGGGCCACGCGTTCCCAACGGCGGGGGATGTTTAGCAAATCGGGGTCACGTGATATGTTGGCACACCACACACACCGCAACATGCAGCGGCGACGCGAGTTGAGCACATTCGTTCGTATGAATGAAGCTGGCGTTCCCCGTCGCCACGTTATATGGCTGAATGCTCCACCAGGTGAACTGTAATCAACACGCCCCGTCCTATTTCAGGTAAATCTACACGTGAGAAAATGGGGGGTTGGTTTTGAGGGGATAAATCGAGCGTCAGTGGGGATTTGTGTACGAATTGTGGCGATTTTTCTCCACTGACCTCGTCGGACCATATTTAGGCACTTTGCTCTAACCTCGTTTTCTTGATAGTAACCATTGCTGACGTGTGTTCAAACAAGAATGCACAACGTCAGAGAATCAACACACATTTTGTTTATCTGTGGGGTTATTTTAAGATTTTTTTTTTTTTTTTTTTTTTGGAGGGTCCCCTTTGCTTTCCGTTGCATTCATTCACTGCAATGCATCGAGCGTCGAATTGCGCGCGTTTTTATGCTTTGCTGTGTGGGACATATTTTGACCTTGGCAGTGAATTGAATTTTTTTTTTTTAAGTGATAATAAACCACACCTGCTGAAAAGCACGATTTGTTGACTCCATGCCGCTTCGGATACCGGTATTAAAATTGGTTTAGTCGTTTACAGAAGAATAGCGCAATAAATTCATCCAAACTAAATGAAAAAGTCGTTTTAATTAATTGAAAAGAAATTTGACAAATTGATAAATTATTTTATTTTTTTTATTTATTTTTTTTTAGTTTTTATAACATAAATTGAATGACGTTAATCGAATTTTTTCGTTGAATTTTTACGAAAATATTTTTAAATTTTTGTAATTTTTATTGCATTTTTTGCGTTTTTTTCGGGAAGTGATGAATTTCTTGAGCAATTTCCAACTAATTAGTAATTACACATCTAATGTATCACAACCAAAACCGAAATCAAATTCCATTCGTTTAAGTAATAACAGCAATGACGCTTCCGAATAAAATGCAAATAATTCTCGTTTCATTTTACTACGTGCAATGCAGCAAAGCCCACCGACCAAACCATAAACAAACCCCCAAAATTTACATCTGCGTATTCTCCACTAACAAAAAAAAAAAAAAAAAAAAAAAAAAACTTTAGAAAGAATAAAAATAAGTATAATAAGTGACTGTATCCACAAACTAAACATTATACAATATACATTAAACAAACGATATGTTTACGCCATGGCAGACGTTCCAAACAACAATCACACATGTTTCCCATAAAACGCAACATTTATCGGGACATAAATGGAATCGGAATGTGTAATAGCATTTACATTAAAAAAAAAAAAAAAAAAAAACACCAAGAATTCTTCCATCTGCACCTGGAACTTGTGCATCTGCACGAACCCTGACGCATTGTGTTTACGTCCAGTTGTCGCTAGCGGCATTGAAATCCATTTTCCCATTGAAATGTTTTATTCTGCGTTTCTCCCTTCAATTGTGCGAAAGCGATTGGTGGGTCAATAGCCGACCAAACTTGTATTTTCACATTCAGCACGGTGCGACGTCACACATGGTTGGGTTTGGTTTCTTCCTATTATCGCAGCCAAGGGCTATTCTTGCAAACACGCTTAGTAAGTCAGTCCGTTAACCAGATTGCGTTTCACGCTAAACTACTTACAAATATCGTTACAATTTGATGTTTATTTTTATTTTATTTTTTGTTTTAGTTGCACCATAATGTACTTTGCGTTGGTTTTAGTCCTCGTTTTGACGTTTACCAAGAGCCTGGACGCCTGCACATGTCTTCCTGCACACCCCCAGACACATTACTGCAAATCAGATTACGGTAGGCAAATATTGGTTTTATATTTTGCAGTAAATCACCTTGGAGAGCGAGATTTGGGCCACTCCTGAGAGTTATTACACCATCAAACCAGATTCTGTAATATAAGTCAGGGTAAAGGTCTTGCAACATTTTTAAGCGAAATGAGGAAATTATTTAAATAAATTGTAAATAAAAATCGGAAATATTTTTTTTTTTTACGTGTTGGGTCAATGACTTTATTATGGAAGTGTTAATTAAGCGAAACGAATTTAATTAGTTGAATTAAACGCAAATTTGTGTCGAGATATTTGGAATGTTTTGACTTGGATGAAAAATTTTAAAATCATAGAAGTGCAACTTGGTACGTAAAATGTTGCTGAAACTTGATATGTAAATTAAATTGAGTGATGTTTAGAAAATCTTATTTTTTAAAACATTTAATGACATAAATACATATCAAAGTTGCTTAATTGCCACGTTGGTTTCGGATGTGACATCTAAACACTTATTTATTAATCCCACTCACTTTTATATACAATCCAAACTAGTTTTTAATTATCCACAAAAAATCTTATTAAATTCAAGGAAGAAAATGTCAAGGTAAAATTTTAAAGTTGCAACATTGTAAATAAAATTTATACACATTTTAGAATTTTTAAAAATTTAATTTTAATTAATTAATTAATATTTTTTTGTATTTTTTTTTTTGTTGTATTTTTCAATAGTTTTGCTCGTTAAAATAAAACACATCAAAATCGTGCCATCGAACTATGGCGAAGCTCAGTTGATCCAGGTGAAAGTAAAGAAAACATTCAAGGTAAACAAACCTAAACAAACAAAATGGAGTCAACAAATGTCTAATTTGATGTTTGTAGGCGAGCAAAAAGGCCAATTTGGCTTTAAAACGTGGACAGATGTGGTCGGCTAAGGGTGATGGATTATGCGGAGTTGATTTGCGACCCAACGTCAAATATTTGGTTAGTGGACGAGTGGATGCTGGCAAAGTGTTCATATCATCCTGCAACTACTACCAAGAATGGTCGAAACTGACAACCAAACAGAAAAAAGGATTTCGACTTCTATACCAACAAGGATGTGAATGCAAGGTATAATAATATGTTAGTAAATCATACTAATTGGTGACTAGATGTTTCTACTAACTTAACACGTGATTAAACAGTAGTGGAACGCAGTAGTTTGGTCCAAGGCCACTGGAGGGCAATGAGCAAGGAAGCAAAACAGGCTTTACCACTTATCTATTATAATACAAATAGCTAATTATGTTGTGGTTAGCCACAGAATGAATTTTTAATTTCTTTTTCAGCATTTTTTTATTTTTGTCACCAATTTCTTTGATTTTTTTTTTTAATAAATACATAAAAGATGGAAATATAAACATTCTGTCTAGCCAAAAAGACAATTTAAGTTTTTTTACTTCTATTTTGGTCGTAAACCATTGTAATCACTGTTTTGAAATGCATGCAAATTTGATTGAAAACATGCCAAGATATTATTGTAAGAGGAAAGTGCAAAATGAATCATTTTGGGTTTTAGTGTCAGCACATTAACATTAGCCAGGTTCTGTTTCTTGATAAACAAAAGCTGAAGTACACAAAAGAAATAGATACGATAGTTTGTTGTGTTTAAAAAAAGTGTAATTTAATGTGTTTTTTTTATTGTTAATTAGATTGCTTCATGGCCAGGGTCCAAATGGTCACCAAAGTTCAAAGTGAATGCCAATACTTGTGCATGGGACACTGCTTTGGATTTGAACGGAGACTGCCAGGCCCAGCAATCAATTTGCATGCCACAAGGAGAGAATGGGAAGTGCCAGTGGAATAGAAGTAGAAATTATAAGAAATGCATGAAAGAGAGAGAGAAAAGGAAAAAACTAAGGCAGCAACAAGAGCCATGAAAAGAAAAGCAAAACACTTTGTAATATTTCATAATAAAGAATTGCACCATTTACATATACACATTGAATACGTACAAATTTCAAGATGAAATTGTATACATAAACATAATAATATTTTTTTTATAAATGTTATTTATTACTTGGCCTGTTTGTATACTTTGCTTATTTATTAAATAAACATTTTTTTGTCAATGTATTCAAGTTTGGTTGGTAGTTGTGAGCTTCCGTAATTAATTTAGTTTGGAAAATTGCCGCAAGTTGACGTTGTGGACGAGGGAGCCATGTTTGTTTAGGTAGTTACCTTATTCCCTGCATTTTTCGCCTCTTATTTAGTGATAAATAAGTTTTAGAGTGTTTATTTACGATGAAGGTGGTGTGAATTGACTTTTTGTGATGAAACCTTCGGTAGAAATCGGTAGTAAAAAAATTTAATTAGGTTTTGAAGGTTAAAATTAATTTCATTCGTCTGCTTTCAGATTCCGGTCGAATATTCTGCATATTGTCGTTTGTTATTGTTTTCGTGGCTAT
The DNA here is from genome assembly GCA_034683725.1 of Strigamia crassipes. NCBI lineage: Eukaryota > Metazoa > Arthropoda > Chilopoda > Geophilomorpha > Linotaeniidae > Strigamia > Strigamia crassipes. Next base: position 9,785 of record JAQFXT010001263.1, on the reverse strand, counting down.
CGGTGTTCCTTTGTGGTGGAAAACAACGGCGACGTATCGTGTGTCTTTGCCGTATGCTCGAATTCAAGAATTATCTGCGATTGATGTGCGAAAACGAGCAAAAAATTCGAAATATTTGCAATTAATTGTGTTTTTCATGTAAAATTTACAATTAATTGTGTTTTTTCGTGTAAAATTTGCAATTAGTTGTGTTTTTTCGTGTAAAATTAGCAATTAATTGTGTTTTTTTGTTCAATTTCAGTTAATTTTACCCATAAATTTAGAATTTGTGTTATATTCGGATATTTCGTCGGGAAATATTCGAAAGGAAGTGGAAATTCGATTTAAGGGTTCGAATAATCGCGATAAAATAACGTTTACATGAGCATAACGGTTTTGTAAATCCAATCTTCCAGAATTGAAATTTCGGTTTTTCCGCGATGAATTTAACATAAGTTTCCGTCAAGCAACGACGGATGAAATAAACGAACTTAAATCGACTCATAAAGGTTGAATTGAATTGAATTATTTCAAAATTTATTAATAATTTTTTTCGCAATTTTTTAGATTTTATCGATTTTTTAAAGCGAAAAGATGTCCCGCAAATTGGGAATTTGGTTATTCACATTTTACCAACCGATTCGGACGTTTTACCCAAAAATTGCAAGTTATACGTCACAATCCATCGGTTTATACTCGCTAAAATATCACCAGGCAATGTGAATCGCCATTAAACATTGATTTCATGCTAAACATTATTTTTGTGTTTTTACAGATAAAACTGATATTGACGAGCTAACAAAAAACATCTTAGAGTTAATAATAAACAGAAACAGACTCCAAAAGTCAATAGTGAATGTTATAGCACCGAATTTGACGCCAGTAAAGAAATATCGAGTCAAAATATCAAGAAAAAATTGAATTTTTTTTGATTTTTTAGCCGGATAAAGCCACCATGAGGACGTTGCTCGGTTCCCCCAGCTACGATTTAACCTTTAATCTAATTATACCTCAACCGCATGTAAAAACCGTCAAATGGGACATCGAAAATGCGATTAACCGTACGCAAATTTACATCAAATCTATAAAATAAAAAAAAAACTCAAAATTTATTTTATTTTTATCTTTTTCCAGTATATTTTAAACCAATGTTCGACAAACTCTCCAATTTGGTACAATTCAACGTGAAATCGCAAGTTCTCTATTTAACGACACTAAACGTCAAACCGAACTTTAATTCCGACGAAAAATATTTCTATTTGTCGTCCGAGCAATTACCGCACGTCCTGAACCCCATCGAAGCAAAACTAGGTGACGAAACACGAATAAAACATTAAAAAAATAATAAAAACAATTTGATTTTAGGTTCGTACGTGTCCGTGGACCAAAATATCAATTTCGTCGTCTACATCCCGATGAAAGAGGAGTCGCCACTTTACATCTACGATTCGCGCGGTTTTATAGCGGATTTTTCACGCTAGAATTGAATTTTTACGTTTGTTGTTGGTTTAGGGGAACCGTCGTCGACCAATTCGTTTTTAAGTCCTCGATGGGGAGGAATTTTGATATACAACAGCGATAATTCGAGTGAAATTGTCATCAATTCGGCGGAAATAGTCGATGTTTTCTTGGCTCAGTTGCGGCTTTTACTCGGTTTACGATCGATCGTAAGCGATAGTTTCATTTTTCACTTAATATTTGTTTGTTTATTTGTTTTTATTACTCAGGAATCGTCTGAATCCGTTCAGTTTGAGTCATTGGACGAGAGTTTTATTACAGAATGGGTATTAAAACGTTTTTTGGAATAGAAATATCCGAAAATAATGCAATTTTTTCGTGTTTATTCGTAGGAATTTGATTATTTGCTGAGGAAAAATACGTTAGAAAATATTGCTACCGTTTCGAACACGCTCGGATCGCTTTCGCAACTGTTAGGAGAGATTGAAAATATTGTTATTAATGACCAAGTTGGAAATTGGGTACATTATTATTTTGAAATTTTGGGTCATTTTGGGACATTTTTGGATATTTTTGGATTATTTTGGGCCATTTTGGGTCATTTTTCGACCACTTTTGGGTCATTTTTCGACCACTTTTCGAAATTTTGGGTCATTTTTCGATCACTTTTCGAAATTTTGGGTCATTTTTCGATCATTATTCGAAATTTTGGGTCATTTTTCGATCACTTTTCGAAATTTTGGGTCATTTTTCGATCATTATTCGAAATTTTGGGTCATTTTTCGATCACTTTTCGAAATTTTGGGTCATTTTTCGACCATTTTTGAACATTTTCGGTCATTTTCAGCCATTTTCGACCATTTTTCGATCATTTTTCGACCGTTTTAGGTCATTTTAGAATATTTTTTGATTAATTTTCGACGTTTTGGGTTATTTTTCGACCATTTTTGGACATTTTTCAGGTGTCGACGGCCGTAGAATCGACAATGACAAGTTTTGAAAAATTACAAAATGGCGACTTACTCGACTCGTTCGTTTCATCAACGAGCGGTAAAGTAGCGTCAGGTAATATTAGCGATACTGAATACCACACAAACGAAAAATATTTATATTTTTGTACATTTTATTTAACAGAAAAGGCCTTTTTCGACCCATCAATGTTGGCACTTTTGTATTTTCCCGACGATCAAAAGTGAGCATTTTAGTCGCCATTACGTCACTGTGCCGATTGTATTTATTTTTACATTGTTTCTGATTACAGATACGCTGTTTATGTGCCCTTGTTTCTCCCTGTCGGAGTTCCCATACTTTTCAGCTTATTATATCTAATTCAAGTCTATAGATCGTCCCAAAATAAAGAAACAAAATTAGATTAATTTTATCGTCCGATTTCCTATTTTTCTAATAAATTTTAATTTCTAATTCAATGACACCCGAGCACAACCACTGTCGTTATTTTTGACGTCACAAGCACATGATTTTGAGGTGAAAAAAAAGGACGTAATCTTGAGATACATAATCTTTCTTCGAATTAAGCGCCATCTAGCACCAAAACTCACAAACAATTATCCAATTCCCAGTCCACTTATTTACAATGTAGTCGTCATTACAACCCTAGATCAGTTAATATGGTCAAGATTACATTTTATGACGTTACGTGTCATCACAAATGAGCTAGAAAGAGTAAAATGCGAGTTGCGTTTATCTAGTGAATATCCTCTATTCATTCTATGTAGCTAAGAACGGCCATATTGTGTTATACGCCTTCTCTTACTAAATCAATCTGCTATTAAAAGGAACTCAATTTAAGCAATTTATCATTTATTTTGCTTTCCACACAGGTAAATAACCAAACGATTTATTCGATATTCTCATCAAACACCATCACCCGTCTTAAAACGGAAACAAAACGCGTTTTGAGTGCCCCGATTATAAAACAACAAAAATCGCATTCAATGATTAATCTAACAAATATTTCTCAAATGTCAGTTTTCTTTTAGACATCTGCAGGCCCCGAAAATGTCTGCCGGTCCGTACAATTACTCGTATATTTTTAAATACATAATAATAGGCGACATGGGCGTTGGAAAGTCGTGCCTACTTCATCAATTCACCGAAAAAAAATGCAAGTTTTAGTCGAATTTTTAAAAAAAAAATGAAATTTTCATTAATTTTTGTTGGATTTTTAGTTATGGCTGATTGCCCGCACACGATAGGAGTGGAATTCGGAACCCGCATCATCGAAGTGTCGGGCCAGAAAATTAAATTGCAAATTTGGGACACAGCTGGACAAGAGAGATTTCGAGCTGTGACTCGAAGTTACTATAGAGGAGCTGCTGGAGCGTTAATGGTTTATGACATTACTAGGTAATGGCGGTTAGGCAGGGCCGGATTAATGCCTTTAGAGGCCCTAAGCACTTAAAAGATTTTGGTGCCCTTACAGTATGTCTAATTCAAAATATAAAGCAATTAGCGGTGTTTTGAAAATGCTGTTTTGCTCCTTTTTCCCGTGATGCCCTAAGCACGTGTTTAACGAACTGCTTGTGTTCTAACTGCAAAATCAAAATCATTCGCGTACTAATGGAGAGCCGCGTACAATATACAAAATTGGGTCGGTTTGAAATCCTGTTTTAAAGAAAAAGTTGGCAGTTTTGACAAAAATTGTTCGTTATTAGATCAAAAACGTGCAAAAATGTATTTTTTTATATATTAAAAACGGCATATGAAACTGTATACGTATCATAAATATATACCGTATTTCTTCGATTTAAAGTCGCCCTCGATTACAAGTTGCGGTAAAATATCAACACTTGGAATACAAGTCGCCCTCGAATACAAGCCGCGGCGAATATTTGAGGGCGATTTGTATTTGTATTTTGCGGTTGAACTTGTAGGTTTTCTGCCTAAAAGTGGTTTTTCTAATGTTAGAGGACGTAATCAGGACGTAACTCCTAACATTACGTCGTGACGGCAATCAAACAAAACGTCACCATGGCATAAATGGGAACGTTTACACGACGAAATGTTATGTGGAGTTTGACGTTTTCAATTAAAGTCGCCCTCGAACAAAAGTTGCAAAAAAGTGGCAAAAATTGCATTTGCACATATAAGCCGCGACCTTTAATCGAAGAAATATGGTATGCATTGTATACAATATGTACACCCGCGCTCTAATTGCGCAGATCGCCTCTCCAGACGGGCAGTAATGAATATCGCGTTTAATTAGAGACCCGCGTTTAATTAGAGCATTTACGGTATGTTGTTTAAGGGTTAATCCGGCCCTGTGGTTAGTACGTTTACTTGGACGTTTATTTATATGTTTTTGACAGGAGAAGTACGTACAACCATCTAAGCAGCTGGCTGACAGATGCGAGGAATTTAACTAACCCAAACACGGTTTCTTTGTTGTTTTTTTGTTGTTTTTTTTTGGGGTTTTTTTTTGGGGGTTGTGATTGAGTTTTTGTTTGTTTTTGGTTAGGTAATTTTCTTGATCGGGAACAAGTGCGATTTGGAGGCCCAGCGTGATGTTACTTACGAAGAAGCGAAACAATTTGCTGAGGAAAATGGGCTAATGTTTGTAGAGGCCAGTGCAAAAACGTAAAATATTGATTACATGTTTTGTTTTTATTAATTTTCTGTTGTTAATTTTTTTTTGGTTTTAAGCGGTGAAAATGTGGAAGATGCATTTCTAGAAACTGCGAAGAAAATATATCAAAATATTCAAGATGGAAGGTTAATACATATTTATTTATTTATTTATTTATTTATTTTAAATAACAGAAAAATTTAATTATACACAAAAACTGTGATAATGCATTTTAAACAATTGTTATGGAGGCTGCCATGACAGTCACGTGATTTGAATAGCCATTGTTTATTGGTCGTAGTGTTTATTGGTCGTACTAGGCGCTCAATTTATTTAATTTTTACACGTTTTCGAAGCCCCAAAAACCCAACAACCAATAAATTTATAACTAAACGAAATGAACTGAATTTTCTTTTCAGTCTTGACTTGAATGCAGCCGAGTCAGGAGTCCAGCACAAACCTTCAGTGCCCAGAAATGCACTGACGAATGATCAGCAACCTAGCAAAGATTCATGTGCTTGTTAATACAATATTAGCCAGGTGCATATAAACCCAAATTTAAAAAAAAATTAAAAAAAATCCTAAATTAAACAAATTTTTCCATTTTAGATTTTCTGTTGTGGTTCGTGCCGTAATAATTACCACCACTGATTCATTTGTGCTCATTTTACTACACAGTGAATGATTAACCAAAGCATGAAAACACTCCACAATGGACTGATTGTCTTCAGGGAGCTGGGTCTCTCTCTCTTTCTCTCTATACTCTCTCCGCCTCCTATCACTTTACTATTCCCATCTATTTTGTTTCAATTTTTCCCTGTATGCACACTTCTGATTCGATTTTTGGAGCAACAGAAATAGTAAAAAAAAAAAAAAAAAAATCAACTAAATAATATCAAACTAACCAATTGTTCTGTACAAATTAAAGAAAAACTGGTTTTTGTATACTTTAATCATTCCGCTCGCTACATAAAGATTGAAAAAACTGCTTGTTTTTCTTTCCATTTTGCCTTCAATTTTATGTTTTTTTTTTGTTTTTTTTGCACTTTGGGTTGCCATGTCTTAATTATAATCCAATATTTCTCTTGATTTCATCAAAACAACCACTGGAATTGTCCTTAGTATAAATAACACACAAAGTCTCTTGTAAATATCTTTGTTGTCCTTTGTTTAGTTTGATTCTGGCAAGCCCTACTGTCACACTAAAAGCTGTACAATTTTGTTGTACTCCCCCTATGGCCAATCATTGTCTGTAAATATATTAATCAGTTGACATCACACTTAATAATTAGTTTAAAGTATTGCAAACTAAAGTGCTAAAATTTGATTTGTATTTTGTACCTTAAAAAGTAGATTTTTCTTTTTCTTTCTTTTCTTCTATTTTAGCATTGTAGATGTTTATATTTTTGTTTTTTGGTACTGGTACAATGTAATGGAGCTAATATTTATTAGCTAATATGAAAATATATATATAAAACACCAAATTACATAAATAAAATAAGAAAATTTAAATTTAATAATGCTTGTATGTTTGTCAGAATTTATATAAGAATTTTTACATTGTTTAGGTAGTGAGAGTTGTATTACAAATCAGGTATTAATTAATTATAAAAATTTGGAAAAAAATTTGAAAATGTTTGATTGAAGGTTTTGATTTTACAAAGGAGGGATAGAAATTGAACACTCCATTTGGTCCCAAAGACATTTATATAAAGTATTTATGTGTGATGGTTCAGAATGTTAGAATGCAAAGCAGTGTTAGGTGAGATTATTAACAAACAAAAAAACAAAAAAAGAAGAAAAAAATTTTTTTTTTTGCCAGTAATCATTTATAAAATCACTTTTTGTCATCTTTTGTTTCTGAATGTTGCTTTGTAAAAAAAAAATAATAAATCAATAAAAAAGAAGTTGCATTTCGTACATATATCAGCAGAACCAATAAACCAATATGAAACAAATGTAAAAGAAAGTTATTTTATTGCAGAAGTGCATGAGATGTGGGTGAATGGAGGAGGAGGAAGATTTTTATTTGTCCAAGGTTAAGTTGACTTTCCTTGTTAAGCGAGTTAGTTGATAGTTTAATCACGGTTTAAATTATTACATTGCATTTTTGTGTGACCACGAGCGAGTGGGGTCAGGGGCGGATTAAGAGTAAACAAAAAAGACAAATTGTGAGTGTGTGTGGCCATGATTGCCACGTGGTCAAGGGGACAGCCACGTGAAATAGACCACCAGGGTCTTAAGCGTCTCAAGTCACAACACAGTCGTGTAGATTACGTGCACGCGACTTCCGGCTATTGCCAGTCCCTGTGTCCGTTGGCCACAATCGGATTGCAGCTCCACCTATTGCTAGAGAGCCTCAGAAGGGACCGCGAATGTTGGCGGTGATCGCTCCACGATCACAAAATGTTTTGGGCCATCTTTTTTGAAGGGGCCGGTGAAGACCTACCAAATAATGACCAACCAGAATACAAAAGTCAGTTGCAGGGTCGCGTGGGCATAACCATTCTCAACCAAACCCATCTTCCGTCATCGCCGTCCCCACACGTGGCAAACCTCTACCGCATAGTTATGTTATTTATCTTTGCTAGGACTAACGTTGCATGTTGGTATGAATTATGCCCGTAGGGAAACCCAGAAAAAAAATTTCTAGGCCCCCATAAAGTGGGTTCCGTGGACGGGTACTGGTTTGTGAGCAAGAGGCTGTGGCCCACCACTTTACCGTTGATACGCACAGATTATATAGGCTTAGTAGAGCAATGTTAGGTTACGGGTCTATAATTAATGTCCAACAGTGGAATGTGACAGGGCAGTGGCGGATCTAAACTTATTGGGGCTTTGAAGCTTAAGCTTCATTAGCTTCATAGTAGTCTGAGAGAATGGAGGAAAAGTGTCTAGGATTATGTCTGTTATGAAAGAAATATGACTAATATGAAGTCCAGCACAGGATTGTGTCTGGAACAACGTCCAGCATTGGAAGAAACATGTGCTGGATAATATCCAGCAATGGAATAAAACTGTCTGGTACAATGTCCTGCATTGGAAGAAACATGTCCAAGAGAATTGACAACAGTGGAAGAAACATGTCCAAGAGAATTGACAACACTGCAAGAAACATGTCTAAGAGAATTGACAACACTGGAAGAAACATGTCCAAGAGAATTGACAACACTGGAAGAAACATGTCCAAAAGAATTGACAACAGTGGAAGAAACATGTCCAAGAGAATTGACAACAGTAGAAGTGTTTGAGACAATGTCCTGCAGTGGAAGAAACATGTCCAAGAGAATTGACAACAGTGGAAGTGTTTGAGACAATGTCCTGCAGTGGAAGAAACATGTCAAAGAGAATTGACAACAGTGGAAGTGTTTGAGACAATGTCCTGCAGTGGAAGAAACATGCCCAGGACAAAGTGCAGTATCAGAAAGTGTATGGGTCAATGTCTACAACAGAGGAAAAGTGTATGAACCAATGTCTACAATAGAGGAAAAGTATATGGGCCAATGTCTACAATAGAGGAAACGTGTATGGGCCAATGTCTACAATGGAGAAAAAGCTCTAATGGAAAAGTCTACAATGGAGGAAAACTATGGGCAGGGCTGGATTAATACCTTTAGATGCCCTAAGCACTTAACAGATTTTGGTCTAATTAAAAATATATAGCAATTAATAATTGCTATATATTTAATCCGGCCCTATATATGGGCACTGGAAGAAACGTGTCCAGGAAAAAGTCAGGCGCGCTGTCCAACATTTCTTCACTCGATGCATAAAAAAATTACAAAACAAACTCCGGAAAACGTAAAATTCCTTCAGCATTTTTTAACCAACCAGCCGAGTTCTTTCGCAACATAATTGTTATTACATCATTCAATTACATCACCGAGATAACTTGAACTTCCCTTACATCATTTTGACAGCCAGACATGTGGGCGCGACTATTTATAACGCACGTTATCCGCAGTTTGCATTTCCCACACCACTTAAACTTCCGAGTTGTTTAAACCAACGTAATATCCAAACACGGTCAAATTTTATTAACTATAATAATAATAATAATAATAATAATCAAAATGTCAGTAACAAAAATTCTAGGCAATCTAAAACTAACTTCAACTATTTGCATAAGAAAATATATATTTATCTAAAAATTTGAATAACTTGTAAAATATATTTGTTTTTCAACACTTCAATTGCTCAGTCCAAATATCTTCAGCGCATTGTACGTTGCAGCCAAGCCGACCTGGTCCGGCGTGTGGTTCATGCACGCCGCGATCATCTCGACAGTTACGGACAACGAACACGGCTCGTTTCGTTGAAAAGTACAATAACGATGTAGATAATTGAGAGATTTTTCAGTGAGCGCTTCTTTTATATTGGCTGGTAACTTGGAGGCGCGTGTGTTCGGGTACATAAAAGGTGCGTCGGTCTCAACGAGCAATCGATTCAAAGGAATAACGCCATCTTCGAGGATTTTTCGAACTCCATCTTGCGATTTATCCTTCCATAAATACCCTAGATTTAAAAAATAACAAAAACTAACTCAATATTAGTTGACCCGTGGGACGAATCCTAAATTTTCTCGAATCTAAATCCTAAAAGGTTCTCGAATCTCTCGAATCCTTCATCTATAACTATATTTCTCGAAGTTTGGACTTTTGGATCAAATTAATCAACTTTTGGATCAAATTAATCAACTTTTGGACCAAATTAATCAACTTTTGGACCAAATTAATCAACTTTTGGACCAAATTAATCAACT
>JAQFXT010001262.1:0-19082 GCA_034683725.1 Strigamia crassipes | reverse complement strand
TCTACCCAAAATCAACATTTTTCTACCCAAAATCAACATTTTTCTACCCAAAATCAACATTTTTCTACCCAAAATCAACATTTTTCTACCCAAAATCAACATTTTTCTACCCAAAATCAACATTTTTCTACCCAAAATCAACATTTTTCTACCCAAAATCAACATTTTTCTACCCAAAATCAGCATTTTGTCCCTAAACGCAACATCCTATACCTAAATTCAAACATCTAACCCCTTTTTACATTTAAATTAAATTCATAAAACCCACTTTAACACCAAAAAAACTCATTTCCCTTAAAAAATCCAACACAAAACCCATTTACCAACCCAAAATTCCCATTAAACCCACTGCAAACATATTTCCCCAACCTCCTAAACTATTCCAAACCTACACCTCAAATTTACTTCATCCCTTCCAATTACACCTGTCTCATTTCAACATTTACCTTACACCTCCAAAACCAAGAAACATACAAATCCTTACGAATGCTTCCACCATGGAATCGAGCAAGTGAAACCACAATTGGGGATTAACAAAACCCAAAGGAAATAACCCGCCATTCGATATAATTAATCATCTTTCAAGCTAATTACAATTACAAAACGTCACCAGTTTAGCCATTTTGCAAAAGGGGGCAAACATAGCTTCCCCTTCATGCAATTTTCCATTTTATTCAATTTTTGTGGTTGTGGGAATTGGCCAGAGAGGACGCTGATTGTTTTGAAAATATATTTATTTTTTTTTTATTTTTTTTTTTAAAAAAAATAAAAAATAAAAATAAAAATAAAAAACTTCCTTGTTTGTTTTATTTATAAATAAAAAAAAAAAAAAAAAAAAATTGTCATCTAAAATTGGTTTTGTTTTATAAAAGAAAAAAAAAATGTATTGGTCTAAAAATAGAAGATGAAATCCAATAATATGACACATTTATCAATAGGTAAACGCAGCCAGCGTTTCAGTTTGTTGTTAATGTCCAATTTGTGAATATTGAATAAAATTTAAATTAAAAATAAAAATAAAAATAAATTTATTGCCAAAAACCCAAGTAATTTACCAATTTGGTGATTACCACATCACGTGACCCATATATTTAATTCCCACTTAACCCAATAATCTCAATAAACACATAAATTAACCCCCCCTACACACCCCCCCATTGAATTTCTATTTATTTCTATTTTTGTTAATGTTTTGTTATTCCCGTGTGGCTTTCCCAATGTTTATTTGCGTTTTCGCTCAATAAATTCCCAATTCCATTAGTAGCGCGGTGCATTCCGATAAATCCAACATTTGCAACATTAAAAAAAAAAAAAATTTTTTTAACAACCCCCCCCAAAAAAAAAAAAAAAAAAAAAAATTGCGCCACCTGGAGATGCATTTAAACACCCCCCCAGCGTATGCGTTAATAAAATATACAATTGATTTAACATAATTATTTTTTAAAATTAAATTTCCAACGCTGCGTATTATGAATCCATAGAGCCAACATGTGCAGTGCAGCCCACCTCGTTTGCCCTTTCTCCCCCAATGCAATTAACGATACACTATTAAATTCCAGCGGCGAAAATCTCCAAATTCCATCACAAAATAAAAATAAAAAAAAAATTTTTTTTTTTACTTACGACTGTCCAGTCTCTGCGCTTTCTTGTCCTGTTTGCCCATAATTTTCTCAATTTTCTCGAGATGCGGAAATTTATTAACTTGGTTTCAAAGTTGACATGAGTGCGATGCAGGGCAGCCCAGCCACTTGTGCGAGCGGCTTCAGATCCTGCACAACGGGAAGGAGAACGAGCTAAGAAGTTTCTGTGGATAAAGGGTGGCGCGAAGCAGTGGATTGTCCAACTGGACGACCAAGTGACTCCTAATATCAACAAGCATTTCAACTGACAGCCCCTCGAACAGCGCCACTGCGTGCCATCCACCACCAAAGACGGGCAGAGGATAAAGTGCTCCTGCGCATGTGCAATGGATCGCTGACGTGATCTAGGAGTCGATGGGGGTCGTAACCAACCCAGGATTACTTAACCAACCCCCTTAAATGGTCAATCAAAATGAATTTCCTGCATTTTTCAGTTTTTTTTTTTTAAAAATTGCAATTTTTTGCATTTTTTTAATGCAAATTAAATTTTTTTTTGTTTGGTCAGCGTTCGGGGGTGTTTGGTTGACCGGTCGAAATTTTTTTTTTTTGTGGTTAATTTTTTTTTTTTTTTTTTGAATTTTGGTGATTTTTACCCACTGCACCAAAAGCGGAAGGTGGTTGCGTCTAGCCATAGAAGAGTCCAATTGAAGGGGTTGAATCGAGTGGTTATGTTTTCATCGATTGAGCACCAGGTGGCCGATGCATTCTTCAGGTGGAGTCGCCCTATAGTTGACTGGTCGTCGCATTCCTTGGAGCGATAATTAAAGCAAGTGGAGTGACATCATTTTCACGCCGTTTTTGTGACTGGTCTGGTCGCTTTTTTTTTCTTGTGGCGTCGAAACGCGCTCGTATTTCAGCCGTTTTTCCGTTTAAAAATAATCTCGCGGATTAATTACACAAATGGCATTCCAGACTTGGCACAGAAATGATTAATAAAAGCCTCACTGTGCATAATTCGCATAGTGTCGTGCGAAAATGGAGCTTTTTGCTGCGTCAATTGCGCGTTTGTAAATAATTAATTTCGGGAATTTGGTAATTCCAGTTCGTTTTCACGTTATCTTTTTACGAGCCGCTTTTTTTGTTTCTGATAAGTTTTTTGTTTCGTTGTTTGTCATCGATTGACGTAGTTTTAGATTTTAGTCACCAAAAAAAAAAAAAAAATTTATTGTTTTAATTTTTTTGGAATTTTAAATTCAGAATGTTAACTGCGTGTGAAAAGTCGTTTATTTATTTGTCCAATTTCAACACCGGTCTAAAATCTAAATGCGTATTTTGGACAGTCATTTCACGGTTGCTTAATCGCAATTAAATTAAAAACGCCAGAAACTGTGTTTAAAATTGCAGTTAAACACGCTAGTTCACACGCATGCGTTGTTGCTTCAGCATTAACGCACTGCACAACGCACCAACAGGTACTCGTGATCTTATCAGACAAAAAGATTCGTGCGGACCTAATTATTTGACAATTACTCGGCGTGATCGGTATATTACTACTAAAAATTTTTTTAAAAATTTAAAAAATTCACTAAAACCAAAATAGATAAAACAATAATAGTGAAAACAATAATAAACCCAAAAAGAAATGATTTGAACTAAAAAAAACTGTTGCTTGTTGCTGTTTCATGGGCGCCGCCATTTTGAAAACGCACATGGATGTGCGTTCAAGTTTAAAAAAAATTCACAAAATCACAAAGCGCATGGCTAAAGCTTGTAGGTGATGCAAAACAGTTTTCACGCGATGCATGAATGCAATGCAGGAAAGGGGCAAAAAGCATGCATTAACGCATGCTGTGAAAATGTTTATGTAAACCAGGATTAGATATCGAATGTTGTGTGGTAAGTCCTTGTACTTCCTGTTGTTGCCCTTTATATAGGGTTGGTCACGTGATTGAAAGAAGATTTGCATACTCCTTCCTGATTGCTGGACTTAAATCACGTGACTCTTAATCTCTACGTGTGAACTAACCTTTAATTGTTCAAACTTGGTGCACATGCGCACTCAGGGCCATCCTAACCATTGGGCTAAAAGAGCTGCAGCCCCTGGGCATCGAGCGCCTCCTACCCAATAAAGAGTCTTGATAAATAACAAAAGGCACCTGATATTTTTAGCCCAGAACATTTGAAAGTATTAAAATGGCCCAATGCCCACTGCACTGCAGTGCGGCAGTCATTAAGAAAAGCCAAAGGCCCCGGATTGTGCGTGGGGCCCTGAGTTGTGCATGGGGCAAAAAAAAATTTAAAACGATTAAAACAGAAAAACAAAATGAAATCACTCAATATTTCAACAAATAGAAGACCCACAATTCTTTTCGCATCCGGGCCCCATCTTGGAGAAGGCCCGCCCTGTTTGAACAAAGTTAAACGAGCACTTCCAACTGTCGAGATAAAATTCTTTTAAAACTTCTTTACTCGCGTAACTATGGTTACTTATAATTAGGGTGCTCAGATACCTCTGGTCCAAAATCAGGACATTTGAAAAAAAGTGTCACTTTTCAAAATAACGTTTATTACTACAATAAAACATCAAATTCAAACACTACACTATGTATCTGAAAATGAAGCGATTGAATTGAAAAATAAACTAAAACACACTGATGTGTTTATTTATCTCGTTTACAGTAAGTAAGTAACTGTGTGCAACATACTTTATTTAACGTTCAGCTTGATTATCTTAAATTTTTTTTAAAGATTGGGACAAATCAGGACGGGAACCCGAATTTCAGGACAAAATCAAGACGAGCTTCTAAAAATCAGTACAATCCTGATAAAATAAGGACATCTGAGCACCCTACTTATAACCAACTTCATAGACATATTAAATCATACGCAAAAATGTGTTTACACCCAAAAGGTTTTCGACCATTGCTGACTCACATTGACCATTTGACATCATGCTTTGTATGTATATTGTTAAATTTTTACCTCTAACCTTTTGTTGGAGTTATTCTTTGATCTTGTACCTGGGGAATTATTTGAGTTTGGCTGTGTTTCCAATCTTTGTGTACTGAAGAAGAAACAGCAAATTGTGTAAATATGCAAATGCTGTTATTAGCCACTCATGGCCTATAGTTCACTTCTATGAGAAGTAATTGTCTAATGATGTTAAAGTAACTTTTAATTAAACACCCCTGAATCCAGACTAAACAAGACATAGGGGTAATTCACTTTGTTGTTTAACTATTTATTTTTATCTGCCAAAACTTCCTTTCCAATTAGCACTCAAGATTTATAAATTTCCATAGCAAAATTTAATCCCCCAATGCTGGCAATTTAAAATTGAATATTCCAATTCCAACACTTATGATTTCCATTAGCCTGAAACATCAAAATAATTCATTATAAACTTACTGCACATTCTAAACAAATACCAGCATGCAGTATGTTGAAAGACATACAATTTTAAAATAAAATTGTTTGGAGAAGAGAAAGAAGATGGATTAAAGAAGATTGCATAGACATGCTAATATTAGCTGCATTCGAAAAGTCTTCGATTCTTAATGCAGGGCCGTCTTAAGCGGGGGTGCAGGGGGTGGCCTCGGACCCCATAAGACCGTTTTTTTTTTAGGTTTGAAATTTTTTTTGTCAAGAAAAAAGGGCGACGACGCATAAGTTTGCACCCTGTTGGCTGGGCCCAGAGACGACCAGTTTTTAGGTTGAAAAATTTTTTGGCAAGAAAAAATGGCGGCTGCACATAGCTTGCATCCCGGCGGCAGACAAGCCAGAGACGCTCCTGGCAAAATGGAATTTCCCCGTGCTCTATTAATCACCCGCAATCTAATGAAGACCCGCGTATTAACAACGAACATAAATTGGTATTTTTGTTGTTTGTATTAAAACCAATTTTGAGAAACCTGTAAATTGCTGCCATCTTCAAATTGTTCCAATGTTCCCTTAAATGAATAATATCGATTGGTTTAGTTGATATTATTCGCAAATACTTTTTTTGTATTTTACCCTTTACACTTAAGTGCAGGAAAATACTCAAAAAAAAAAGTGCGGATATTATCGATTAAACCAATAAATATTATTAATTTGCAGGAATATTGGAATAATTTCAATTTAAATAACCAAAGAATTGCACAGATTAATGCAAGCGGGTCTTTATTATAATGCCCTGCATTCTAATAGCGACCCATACACTACTGACAGATTATAGCTTTCCCTGCACCTAAATAAAGCCCCCAGTCTAATGGGGGGTCGCGTACAACCAGAGGAGTCAGGGTATTTTATTACTGTAAATACTCTCATTGAGCGTGAGATGCCGATTCAACGCAGTATCCTTTACAACGCGAGTCTAAATTGACCATGAAGACTAAATTCAATATCTAAATTAAACAAAATGACTAAATTTAATACGCAGTTTGTATCATGTACTTTTACATTATAAAAAAACCCTGTTATGCCTATAACTATAGTGGAAAACTCGTAAGTCTAACGGAGCTTACACTATATCAAAAAATAGCGTAGCCAATCCGGTAATTTTCCACTATTTACATCACCGTGACGTCACTGACCAAAAATTGCGATTTGCAATGACCTCGTTCGCCGCCATTTTGAATTCTCCGCTTCATTCGCAAGAGGAGCACGTGTTACTGTTTATATCTCATTGTTTTCCTTTGGAAATCATTTCAATTCGCAATAATAAAGTTGTGGCATTGTTTCGAATTAGTTAAAACAGAAATTGTATCTATATTTAATATAAGAAACAGTTCCTAGTTTCGGAAATCACGTGACTTTGTAAGGTAAGTCGATTTTTATAACTGTAACGTGAAAGCGCAAGCGCAAAGTAAACTTTTATATTTTTACGTTACAATATTTATAACGTAAAATTGACTATAATTTTAAGGGAAAAGTACATGGCGCGAACTGTGTAGTATCTAAATTAAATAAAATGACTAAATTCAATATCTAAATTGACCAAGAACACTAAAATAAATGTCTAAATTGATCAAAAACACTAAAATAAACCAAACTAACTAAATTCAATATCTAAATTGCAAGGAAAACAGTATACCAACTAATACAGATACTTACTTGCCAATTACCGGTGTACCTAAATAAAATCCTCAAGATCTGCAACAGTTTTGCTCAGAATCATTTAATATTCCGTCCACAAACACTTTTCCTTTAAATAATAAAAATTCAAATGCCAGCTTAGCATTCCACTGGTGACAAAACAAGATACAAATAATTCTGAATGCAACACGCATTTCTCAAATTAATAAAAGTACAAAGTTTTTCAACAAAACCAAAAAGAAAAAACAAAATCCGCACGAAGTTGGGCTTCCTCTTCCATGTTTCCCTTTTGGCTCAACTGAATTAATCATCATGCATTAATTTTCCTTTTTTTCAAAAAAAAAAAAGGCAATTTCCTTATAGAAATTCGATAAGAAAAAAATATAAACACGTCATTTACTCCTCACCACGTCCATCAAACTTTCCTCCTCTTTTATATCACGTGCATTAATCTTCATTAGTGATTTATTAAAAATTACATCACTATTTCCTAACATTAAATCTGACTAACGACTTTCCAAACCCATTAAAAAATTATATATAAATATACAAAGGGACAGTCTGGCTCTTTTTGGCGTTTTAAATGATTGTTATGTAAGCTGACATGACAGTCACGTGGTTGAAATGGCCACTGTTTATTTGTCGTGGCGCCTGCTAGGTGCCCAATGAGAATAAAGCTGCGATCTAAAGTGGGAGAAATATCCGAAAATAGAAGAGCACTGCGTACCGTATTTCTTTGATTTAAAGTCGCCCTCGATTACAAGTCGCGGCAAAATATCAACACTTGGAATACAAGTCGCCCTCGAATACAAGCCGCGGCTAATGTTCGAGGGCGATTTGTATTTGTATTTAGCAGTTGAACTTGTAGGTTTTCTGCCTAAAGCCTGGTTCACACTTACGATTACTTCGCGCGGATGCGAGCATGCAGACTGCGTATCCGCAAAATAGATTTGAGCGGGTTCACACAACAATTGCGAATCGCTAGCGATTTTTACTCCAAACAATCCACAAATACCATTTACTTTGTTTCAAAATTAGAACAAAATAAATAGTATTTACATACATTTCTAATAAATTTGAAACAAATCAATGCAACCTCTTCAATGAAATCCTAGTGTTGAAACGAGGAGCCATGGTTGAAATAAGGAGCCGTGTTTGAAATGTGACGTCATCAGATGCCTTCTGATTGGCTGCGGAAAAAAAGAAATAAATCCTATTTCCAAAATCCGCCCTCAATCCGCAGTTTTAACAGGAAGTGACGCATGTTACATCACTTTTAGGTGCGTACCCGCGACGTAATCGCAAGTGTGAACCAGGCTTAAAAGTGGACTTTCTAATGTTAGAGGACGTAATTAGGACGTAACAACTAAGATTACGTCGTAACGACAATCAAACAAAACGTCATCATGACATAAATGGGAACGTTCACCCGACGTAATATTATGTGGAATTCGACGTTCTCGATTAAAGTCGCCCTCGATTATAGGTCGTGGTAAAAAATTGCATTTGCAAATATAAGCCGCGAACTTTAATCGAAGAAATACGGTATTCAGAATGAAACTTGTCTATAACAGCGGTTGCTGTTTCTTTTCTTAGGCTGCACACCCTGGAAAAAGAGAAATAGTTCACACGGGTGTATGGTTTTAAGAAAAAAGAATCCCGTAACAATAAAATACTTTTAAATTATTTTTTAAACAGAATTATGACAAAAGTAATTTCTAACAATTATTTTACCTATTGAACATGTAATAGCCAGACTGTTCCTTTAAATTAAAAAATTTAAAAAAAAAATTTTAATTTTAATTTTTTCAATGTGGGCGCCCAAGTTCAGAGTCCAAATCCTCCTCGACAAGGTGGTGATTTGGCAGTGGGATTTGCACTGTCATTCTCCCATTGGCTGAGTGTTTGGGCCTGCAAACAAGCAATTTTTTTTTTATATTTTATATTTTTTTTTTTTTTTTTTTTTTTTATTAAATCGAAAATTTTTATTCAAAAATTGTCAATGGAGAAAATTATCATTGAAGGAATTGGACAAAAGATGGGATTTTCGTGTATGCTTTTGGTTGAATTTTCAATTAAAGTTTACAATGAATAATTTTTGTTTGTGTGTAGAGTTATGAGGTGGTTATTAAGTCGTTAAAGATGTAAATTGATTTGTGAATTTAAAGTTGAAAGGGAATTGGTGTCGATACAAATCATGTGATTTTGAGTTATGGGAATTTATGGGTTTGGAGTTGGAAGGATTATTGTGGTATTGGGAATTTTGAAGGTAGGTTTGTGATTGGTTAATTGGCGATGAATTTTGATGGTTTTTTTAGAGGATTTTTCATGTGTTATGCACTCAATTTCATTAAAATTCACCAAAATTCACCAAAATTCACCAAAATTTCCCCAAAAAAAATATGCAACAATTTTTTGAAAAATTCCCTAAAAAAAAGTAATTTTTTTTCCCAAAAATTTACTGCAAAATAAATAACTCAACAACATTTCCTGTAAAATAAATTAATTCTACGAAAATTTCCTGCAAAAATAAATTAATTGCACCAAAATTTCCAAAAAAAAAAATTCAACAATTTTTCGAAAAATCCCAAAAAAATTATTTTTTTTCCCGAAAATTTACCGCAAAATAAATAACCAACAACATTTCCTGTAAAATAAATTAATTCTACGAAAATTTCCTGCAAAAATAAATTAATTGCACCAAAATATCCAAAAAAATAAAAAAAAAAAAAAAAAAAAAAAAAAAAAAAAAAAGCAACAATTTTTCGAAAAATACACGAAAAATAAATAACCAAAAACATTTCCTATAAAACAAATTAATTTTACGGAAATTCCCTTCAAAAATAAATCAATTTCACCAAAAAACTTCCTGAAATATATCAATTTTACAATAAAAATCAAATTTTTCAAAAAAATTAAACTTTTCATAATAATTACATTTTTTAAAAAATTAAATTTTTCGAGAAAATTACCTCAAAAAAAAAAAAAAAAATTTAAAAACTCCAAACCACAAAAAAAATAATTATTTTCCAAAACTCCACATAAAAAATTTTATTTTCCAAAAAAAAAAAAAAAAATCAACTTTTACCAAACAAACCACTACCAAAACTCTATTCCAAACAAACCCTTTACACAAACCATTACCAATCCAACCCCAACCCAACAAACTCATTCCCCACCAACCACCAACCTACAATCGACTCAGCAACCGAACCAACGGCCCAACATTAAACGGGAAAATCCCCCTGCTGTCCAACCTACAAATCGACCTATTCAACTCCCCACACAGCTCCACAACGGCGTCCACCTCTCCCCGACCCCACCCAGCCCCCTCCCCATCCCCATCCTCCCCACTCCCACTACTGCTCGAATAATCCACCAACCCCACCCGCCCCCTCCTCCCCCCGCCCAAATACTTCAAATACTTCACAAAATACCCCAAGAACGCCGTGTCCCCCGAAATTATCCAATCCAGCACCACCTGGTGGTCGAACCCGAGTCCGCGCACCACCCAATAAAAAACCAAATTCGGCTCCATCACCCCCCACTCGCCCCCCCAACGCGCATAAATCTCCAAACTCGCGTCCAACGCCTCGGCCAGACAGTCGTCCTCGTCGCTGAACGCTCGCCACACCCACTCGCCCCCCCAATGCTCGATTGACCGCACCAGCTTGTCCAGGGCCGTTTTCGCCGCGTCCGCGCGCCCGGACGCGCTCGCCACGACCGCGCATTTGAGCACGAGCAGCGCCGACAGTCGGAACGCCGGATTCACGCGTTCGACGCCGCCGGGGGGCGCGGAGCCGCCGAGAGTCCGCGGCGGCGCGAGTTGGGCGACCGCGTCCAGCTCGCCGCTCGCGTACCACTCGAGGAAATCGTTCGCCAGGGGTCCGCCAAACTCGTATTTATTGAGAATCCCAAAAAATCTCAAAATGGCCGCCGTCGGCCATCTTGAAACGACGCCGTCCATCTTGAAAACGGCTTGGAGCGTCCCGGCGCCCCAGTCGCACGCCCGGTCCGCGCGTTTGTGCCAGTCCAGCGCCGAATCCCACAGTCGGAGCGCCGCGTAAACGGTTTCGGTTTCCATGGCAACCGCATCCCCGACGACCGCCGTCGTCTCCATCACGTGCAACAATCCGCTCTGCGTCTCCCGCGGCGTCTCCCCCGGCGTCACGAGTCGGCCGCAGTCTGCCGGGGGCTCCGAGTGCCCCGCCGGGTGCCCCGAGTCGCGTCCCTCGTCCAAAATCGCCCTTAGAACGCTCAAGGACCCCTTTTTGCGTTTATTCGAGCACAATTCCCGGAGATATCCGTTGCTAAGCGACGGTTTTAGGGCTAAAATCACGTGCGCTAAGAGTTTGCTGGACGCGTAGTGGACAAACGGGTCCTCGGAGACCAGATGGGGCAGTAAAGCGCCGATCAAACGCTCGCACCACGAGGGGTCCGTGAGGAAACGAAGTAAGCGTTCGCACGTGGGCGTTGGCGGCGTGTGGAACGCGCGTTTATAAATCGTTCGTAGAGTGCCCAGTAGGACGAGCCGGTCGCGACCGGGCAGATGAGTGCGGAGATGGTCGGGGGCGGCGAGCAGGTCCAGGTCGACGTCGGGCGGGACGCACAGACAAAGGTTTCGATTTAAACGCGTCCATTTGGTTTCGGTTCGATCCATTGTGTCGGTCGGTTAAGACTTTAATCCGCTCTCGAGTCTCGACTGTGTTTATATGGGATCAAATGTGTAATCAAATGGGGGGGGCTGTTGGTGTTTATACTCACTTGGATTGATAAGGCGTGGACACCTGTTTGCAGTTCGGCCGTCAGGGCTTCGTGGACCAATCGATGACGCTAATTAAAATGGAGAAAATGTTTAATTAATTTTTTTTTTTTTTTTTTTAAGTTTACTCCATTTTTATTCAATTGGGCATCATGCAGGGGTTAGATGAGGGGGTCTAGGGGTCAAAAAGTACTGCAGGGCCCTTTTTATAAATAATTAGAGCAACCAGACCCATAAGTTGGGCACCAATAGCATTGCTGAGATCCTCTTTTATATTTGGGGCCCCCAAAGTACAGCCAGAGGCCCCTTGTTTTTAAATAATTAAAACTATAAAATCCAAAAACTCAGAAATTGGGGCCCGAAAAACATTTTTTATGCCCTCTTTTAAAGTTGGGGCCCCAAAGCAATGCAAGGACCAAATACGTACTGCATGGGCCCAAAATGCACTGTACTGGCCCAAAATGGACCTGCAGAGGCCCGAAATGTACTGCAAGAGCCCTAAATGTACTACTGTGGTTCTACATGTACAACTGGGGCCCCAAATGTACCGCAGGGGCCCCTTTTATTTAAATAATTAAAATGATAAAATCCAAAAACTCAGAAAAAGGGGCCCGCAAAACATTGTTTATGCTCTCTTTTAAAGTTGGGGCCTGCAAAGCGTTGCAGGAGCCCAAATTTCACTTTAGGGGCCTCTTTTTTAAATAATTGAAGCCATAAAATCCAATAAACCCTGAAATTGAGACACCAATAGCTTTACTGAGGCCCTCATTTAGCATTGAGGCCTTAAAAGCATTACAGAGGTCCAAAATGCATCGCAGGGGCCCATTTTTAAATAGTTGGAGCAATAAAACCCCAAAACCCCAGAAATTTGGGCCCGAAAAGCATTGCTAAGGCCCTTTTTAACAATTGGAGCATGAAAAGCATTGCTAAGGTCCTTTTCTAACAATTGGGACCCAAAAAAAACACTAAAAGGGGCCCTTTTCTCCCAATTGGAGCCCAAAAAACACCGAAAGGGACCTTTCCTAACAATTGGGGAAAAAAAAAAAACTAAAGCGGGCCTTTCCTAATAATTAAGGCCCAAAATACACTAAAAGAAACCTTTTCTAACAATTGGGGCCCAAAAAACACTGAAAGAAACCTTTTCTGACAATTGGGACCCAAAAAAACACTGAAAGGAGCCTTTCCTTACAATTAGGGCCCAAAAAACACTGAAGCAAGCCTTTTCTAACAATTAGGGCCCAAAAAACACTGAATGGGACCTTTTCTAACAATTGGGGCCCAAAAAACACTAAAAGAGACCTTTCCTAACAATTGGGGCCCAAAAAACACTGAAAGAAACCTTTTCTAACAATTGGGGCCCAAAACACACTGAAGGGGGCGTTTTCAAACACTTAGATTGAAGTCACAAAAACACTAAAACAAAATTTATAATTGGGGCCCCGAAGTCGACATTGTGGCCCGAAAATCACCAGTCGGTTAATTTTGTTGTTTCTCTTGTATATTTCATTTCATTTTAAATGAATAAAACGACACGATACAAATTTATTGCACCTAATTTCCTTTCACTTCGCCGATCCCCCCGCAAACTGTTTGTTGTCACTTTGTAAGCGCTGTGGTGTTCTGCCTGCCACAGCTTATTTCTGCAGCCCATCTTTGTTCGCCGGCTCGTTAGTTGGGTGGAGTAGCATCATAGTTACCATGGTAACACAAGCAAAGAATTTCCCCACAAATCAATGCAGTTCCATGCTTGATTAAATTGCGACCGCAATGCTATATATGCGTAAAAAAAAGCCTTTTTCTCGCACATAACGCATTAAATTATTCTTTTAACGCGATTTACCTGAATTAACGGTAAATTTTCGAATTTTTCCGAAACTACGACGACTTTGAAGTGTGTTTCGGCGCCTATTTTACAAAAAAATTCGGATTAATTTCACGTTTGGATTTGATTTTGACGTGTTAACCTCTCGGCACGTTGTGCATGTAACTTTCGTTGATGACTTGAAGGTGCGCGGGATTAAATTGTTTCATCAATTTATGACTGATTGACGTTGCTATGGGATTCTCCATCGATTCCGCTCGTGTTTGCTCGTGCAGACTTCGGGTGGTCAAAATTTTTATGAAATTCTTGGAGATTAACGAACCTAAAGTGAAATTAGAACGAATTATATATTATTTCCGTGATAAATAAGGGTTTTAATACGTTTTATATTACCGCGGCGGTGCAAATTCGAGAAAAAATACAACGCCATTTGCAATAACGAGTGGCGCGATCTATTGCCCGAGTGAGGAAACATTATAACGTTAGACACCGCCCTCTCTGCAGAAGGTTCGTGAGTAATAACAGAGGTGAACCCGAACAAAAATGGCGGATCTGTTCAATCCTGATCGTGTGATTTATGTATGTTCGTGCGGGGCGGACAAACCGATCAGTCGTATTTATTTCTGTAGACATTGTTTGAAGCTGAGATGTGGGAATTGCGTAACTCACGAGGTATTTTGGTGAATCGAAAGCGAAATGTGAAATTTTGAGTTTTTGTTGATTTTTTGTTGATTTTTTTTATTTTTTTTTTAGGTGGATTCGCATTATTGCCCAAATTGCTTGGAAAGTATGCCGTCAGCTGAAGCTAGGGTGAAAAAGAATAGGTGTGGTTGGTGTGGATTGGTGTGTTTTGGTGATTTTTAATTGGTTTTGTTTGTTTTAGGTGCGGGAGTTGTTTTGATTGCCCTAGTTGTAAGCATACGCTGTCGACGCGCGCATCGGGTATTCAAGTGCCGAGTGCCGAGGATAGTAGTAAAACTATTCCTAAGAAGGTTTATTATTTGGCGTGTGGGTTTTGTCGGTGGACTTCGAGGGATGCGGGATTGAAAGATCAGAACGTTGGTAAGGAATTGGGAGTTGATTATAGAAAAAAATTGAAAATTTGATTAAAAAATGAAAAAATGTGATCAATAAATGAAAAAATTTGATCAAAAAAGGAAAAAATTTGATCAAAAAGTTGAAAATTTCATCAATCATTTGGAAATTTTATAGAATTTCATCAAACATTTGGAAATTCCTAGAATTCCATCAAATATTTGAAAATTTCATGAAAAGTTTGAAAATTTCATCAAAAATTTGAAAATTTTATCAAAAATTTGAAAATTTCGTCAAAAATTTGAAAATTTCATCAAAAATTTGAAAATTTTATCAAAAAATTGAAAATTTCATCAAAAATTTGGAAGTTTTATAATATTTTACCAAACATTTGGAAATTTCATAAAATGTTAACAAAAATTTGAAAATTTTATCAAATTTCATCAAATTTTATCAAAAGTTTGAAAATTTCATAAAATTTCATCACAGAATTTGAAATTTCATCATAAAAATTTGAAAATGTTACGAGAAAATTCAAGATTTCAGTAGAAAATTTTACAATTTCTTAAGAAAATTCCAAAATTTTAATAAAATATTTAAAATTCATCAAACATTTCAAAATTTCACAAAAAAATTCGAAATTTCACAAGAAAATTTCATAATTTAATCAAAAGTTTCAAAATTTTACAAAAAATTGTAATTTTAATTTTCTTCCAAAGCAAGTGGCGGTTGGCAGGAAATGGAAAACACCAACTCGAAAACCGTCGCCTCCCTAATCGAACACTACCGAGCCCTAGCACTACACGACAAAATGGAAAAGGAACACCGTAAAACCATGCGAAAACGCCCATTCATTCAATTCTCCGTAAAAAAAAAAAAAAAAAAAAAAAAAAAAAAAAAAAAATTTAAATCTCAAACAATAAATCCCTACAACTCCAAATCCCTTTCAAATCTCTCCACAGGACAAATACACACTAAGCGCGTTAATGTCCAAAAAGAAAACCAGTCTTCCCTCGATCGGCGGCCTAAAGTACGAAAATTAAAAAAAATACCGCAAAAACCGTACAAAATTAATTTCCATTAAATAAATTTCAGCTTGAAAAGCGACGACAACAAAGCGCTGGAAATGCGGCCGGCGGTCGCGAGCGAAGAAACGGAATCGTTGCCCGACGACTATTTCACTCGGGCTGTCACTTTGCCTTTAAGTACGCATGGATTTCGAATTTCCCGAATCTCGAATCTTTCAAATCCTTCACATAAGAATAATAAGAAAATAAATAAGATAAAGGGGTAATAGCACAAACCAAGGATAACATGGACACGTTCCCATGTGTTCAGACCGTTATGCCACCGGTGGCGCCGCATGCAAACCGCTTTGCATTCTGGGAAGTTTTTATTCTGAAATTGAATGTTTTAGACGAATAATAAATCCTGTAGACCAAAAACGAATATTTTTGACCAAAAACGAATATTTTTAGACCAAAAACGTATTTTTTAGACCAAAAACAAATACTTTTAGACTAACAGTTTATTTGTTGTTACTGAGCAAAACCCACAATGCAATGGTGTGACACATGTGACTGCCTTCACCGGCGTAACAAAACGGTCATCGTGCGTCCGACCAATCTCGAAGCGCGTAACAAACCCCATTCGCTTTCGGATTGGTGGCTGTAGGTGGCTGCATTCACCATTTCGATAATGCACGCTCGTCCTTTGCGCCATCTGTTGCGGGTTTTTACAACCAAAATACAAATGGCGTTTTTGATCCCATTCGAACTCTTCATGGTTGTTTCTCCAATTTTCTATCGGTAAATTCTCTCATAAAATACACCTCGCGCTTGAGTAATCGTCAAATTTAGGCCAGCACTCATATTTTTGTCAGATAAGATTCGTGCGGACCTAATTATTTGACAATTACTCATCGCGCTCGGTATATTACCACTAGATGGCATACAGAAAACAGTGTGGCATTCAGACTTAGGATTCGAAAGATTTGAATTTCGAGTTTATGAATCCCTCAAGATTCCAGGGATTCGAGGATTCGAATACCCCTTCCTCCCTTAGTGTTTGAGCGAATTTTGATGTTTTGTTGGTAGAATGCACCGTGGGTCAGATGTTGGCGCAGCCGGAGATGCAGATGTCGAATACGGCGGACTTGTATCCGAGGCATAAGCATTTGCTGGTGAAGCGGTCGCAGCGGTGTCGCGAATGCGAGCATAATTTGAGCAAACCGGAGTTTAATCCTTCGTCGATCAAGTTTAAGATTCAATTGGCAGCTTAGTGAGTTGGAATGGTTGGGGTTAGTGGTGGTTGGTTTTTAATGTGGGTTGTTTTGTTGTAGCTATCACGTGCCGAATATACGGTTGTCGTCTGAGATTCAGTTGGCGGTGGATGAAGTAAATATTGAATTTTTTTTGTTTATTGAGTAATTTGTTGGAATTTATGGAAAATTTGTAAAGATTTGTTTAAGTTTGTCTAAATTTATCAATAATTTGTTTAGAATTGTATTAACTTACCGAAATCTATCGAAAGTTTGTAAAGATTTATAGAAAATCTCCAAGATTTGCCTAGATTTATAGAAAATCTCCAAGATTTGCCTAGATTTATAGAAAATCTACAAGATTTGCCTAGATTTATCAATAATTTATTTAAAATTGTATTAATTTATCGAAATCTATCGAAAGTTTGTAAAGATTTATAGAAAATCTCCATGATTTGCCTAGATTTATAGAAAATCTCCAAGATTTGCCTAGATTTATAGAAAATCTCCCAAGATTTGCCTAGATTTATAAAAAATATGTTTACAATTGTCTAAATTTGCCGAAATCTGTAGATTATTTGTAAAATTTTGTCGAAAATGTTCAGAATTTAGCTAAATTTAACGAAATCTGTCGAAAATGACTAAATTCATCAAAAATTGATCCAAATTTGTTTAAAATTTATCGAAATCTATTGGAAATTCGTCCAAATTTATCTAAATTTACCGAAATCTATCGAAAATATTCACAATTTACCGAAATTTATCATAGTGTAAACAAATTTATCTAAATTTACCGAAATCTATCGAAAATATTCACAATTTACCGAAATTTATCATAGTGTAAACAAATTAGTCTAACTTTGCCGAAATTTATTGAAATTTGGTCTAAATCTATCAAAAATTTGAAAAATTTTATCGGAAATTCGTCTACGTTTATCAAAGTTTTCCAAAAATTTTATCTGTGAAAATATCCACGTCATGCAACTAATTATTTATTTTAAAAAGAAAACAAGAGCCGTATTGACATTGACAAACCCAACGCAAAACACCATGCACGTCACTCTCCAACCAGGCGACATCACAGAATCCAAAAATTCAGGAAAGGTACCAAAAATCCCTACACAAAACCTCCCATGATTCAATCCTTCTAAATCCAATCAAATCTACTCAATTCTCCAGGTTGAGTTGCCTCAAAAGGAAATCATCATTGGGCCCCGCGACGACGCGGCAGAGTTCGACGACATGTCCGAAAACATGGGCTTCGAAGACGATCCGAAGTAACTTTTACCTTTTCTAGGAATGGGACATTCAAAAACTCAATTTTTTTTCGTTTTTTTGAAATCCGAATCTTTCGAATCTTAAGTCCGAGTACCAAATAATTAGGTCCGCACGAATCTTATCTGACAAAAAGTTGAGTGCTGAATTTGACAATTACTCAAGCGCGTGGTGTATTTTATGAGAGAATTTACCGATAGAAAATTGGAGAAACGACCATGGGATCAAAACGCCATTTGTATTTTGGTTGTGAAAACCCACAACAGATGGCGCAAAGGACGAGCGCGCATTATCGAAATGGTGAATGCAGCCACCTACGGCCACCGATCCGAAGGCGAATGGGGTTTGTTACGCGCTTCGGGATTGGTCGGACGAACGATGGCCGTTTTGTTACGCCTTTCTCATTGGTCGTCGAAGCACAGGGGAACATTATCGAAGCTAGTGGTAAATTCTCAGTAGTAATTTGGATTTGGATTCGGATTCAAGAAAATTTAGGATTTGTCCCATTCTTAACGATTTTGATTATTCTAATATTTTGTTTTAAATTATTTCAGCGTTATTTCGTTCCGTAAAGCCAATAAAGTCGGGATATTTGTGTCGATAACGGCGTTGAAAAAGCACGTGGATATTCGACTTCCCATTGTTATGCGCTACGATTATTTGAATACGATGCCGCAAGCTCAGGCGGATCCCAGGGAGCCTCAAATCACGTGGTTGCAACATCAATTGATTGTAAATTTTGGCCACGCTTAATGGATGTGCATGTTTTTGTTGGGTGTGGTTGGTTGGTAGAGTTGGGAGAGCTGATGGGGAGTCGGACGGGTTGGATTGGAGATCTTTGTGACTTGTTTGGCGAAAATAAATTATTATTTTTTTTTGTTTTTTGTTTTGGAATTTGAGCTTTTGTAATTCCGAGATTTAATGGTGTAATGTGAGGATGCTTTTGTACGCCGCTTGAGAATTAAATGTGCATTTAAAATGGAATTTTTCCGGTTTGGTGTTGTTGTTTTTTTCTGTTTTTATTTTCAGTTGGAAGCCAAACGGTTTAAAATTTAGCAAATTTGGTGGGTTTTATCCAAAATTGTCTGAAATAAATGTAGAAAATTGGTCAAAATCTATCAAAAATGGATAAAAATAGTCAAAATCTATCAAAAATGGATAAAATTGGTCAAAATCTATCAAAAATGGATAAAAATGGTCAAAATCTATCAAAAATGGATAAAAATGGTCAAAATCTATCAAAAATGGATAAAAATGGTCAAAATCTATCAA
>JAQFXT010001261.1:0-19098 GCA_034683725.1 Strigamia crassipes | reverse complement strand
TATTTTGGTATTGCTTTGTTGTTATCATAATTTATATAACTTTATTATTGTTGTGTTTTGCTATTGCTGGCATTCTTGCTGTTAATCATGTTATTTTGATCTTGGTGTTTTGCAGTTGTTATCATAATTTGTATAACTAATATTGTTGCTGTTTTTTTTGCTGCTGCTGACATTTTTGCTGTTAATTGTGTTATTTTGATTCTGTTTTGATAATGGTAATATTGTGTTAATTTGCATTTGTTTGTATTTATTATTTGGCATTGCTTCATTGGGTGCCTCCCCTTGTAGGCTTCGGTTGTTGGGATGCACCCTCCTATTTAGTTATTTATTTAATTATTTGGGAAATAAATTATTTATTATTATTATTATTATTATTATTATTAGTTTCTAACTTTACCATTTATCAAATCGTGAGTTCGCATGATGAAATTCGTGTTTAATGTAAGCAAAAAATCATTCAAACCGTCCCAGCATAGAAAGTCCAGCATCCAACCAAAAATGATCCTTTTTTCTTCATTTACCGAGGCCATTTTACCTGTTATATAAGTTACAGCATGTCATTCAGGCTTTTGTTGTACCATTTTTATTTCATTTTTATATTTTACGTGACCTTGAACTCGATATGTTTACCTGTTAACGACGAGGCAAAGGGACCGATGTGGTGAAAATGAAATGACACTTGTTTCGTCACTCAGCAGTAAGGACGCCAAGCGGGAAAGACAAAAAAAAATAGAAGAAATCATGATTGCGAACAGTCCGTCGTCTGAGTATTGATGGCATTTGCGCACATCACGTTTTACACGTTTTACACTTTTTACACATCATTTTTATTGTAAAAAAAAATAAAAAAAAATAAAATAAAATAATTTTTTTTATTAGTGTTTGGTTTTGGCACCCACGCGTGAATTGGCGCAACAAATTCAACAAGTGGCACTGGATTTCGGACACACTTCGCGAATCCGCAGCACTTGCGTGTTCGGCGGCGCTCCGAAGGGCCCTCAAATTCGAGATTTAGAACATTTCAAGCAAAGCAGTTGAAATGCGCATCGCCACTCCCGGCCGTCTGATCGACTTTCTGGAAGCGGGCAAAACCAACGTGCGTCGGCGTCGCACCACCTGCCTCATGCTCGACGAAGCCCATCGCATGTTGGACATGGGTTTCGAGCCTCAGATCCGCAAAATTATGGAGCAGATTCGACCAGACCCGACCGACAAGTCCGTTGATGTGGAGAGCCACTTGGGCGGAAAAAGTGAAAGTTTTGGCCCAAGATTTTCTCAAAGACTACTCGCTGCAACTGTCCGCTAACAACAACATCCTGCAAATCGTGGACGAGTTATTGAAATTGCTGGAAGAGATAATGGGCGAGAAGGAGAACAAGACGATAGATAATATTAGTGGAGACGAAACGTCGAGTGGACGATTTGACTCGAAGAATGAGGAGAGACGGGTGAGTAATTTGATTGTTTGCGAGTATTCATTTTAATTTGTGATTATCCGTTGAAAAGATGGCGGGGGGCCATTTGCATTCACGGAGACAAGTAGCAAACCGGAACGCGATTGGGTTCTGAACGGTAAAAACGCAACTGTCATTGATTTTGATTGATTTTGATTGATTTTGTTTGGGCATTTTAGCGACCCCTTGCACGCAACTTCCGGTCTGGCCGGCCCCCCATTGGTCAGCAATGGGTCGCAGCTCCACTATTGCTAGGAAGCTGTGACAGGGGCCGCGAACGTTGACCAGTGATCGCCTGGCGGTCACAATATTTTGTTCGATATTTTGCTCCAGATTTTTGCTGCATTTTTGCTGCATTTTTTGCTAAATTTTTGTCTCATTTTGACTCATTCTTGCTTCATTTTTGCTTCATTTTTGCTGCATTTTTGCCTCATTTTTGCCTCATTTTCGCTACATTTTTGCCTCATTATTTATTACTTTATTTTTACCTCGTTCGATATATATACCTCGTGCAATAATTTGTTCGATATTTTGCTCTAGATTTTGTTATACTTTGTTTTGTATTTTGCTCCAAATTTTGCGATATTTTGTTCAATATTTTGCTCTAACTTTTGTGATACTTTGTTCTGCATTTTGCTCCAGATTTTGTGATATTTTGTTCTATATTTTGCTCTAGATTATTGCTTCATTATTGCTTCATTTTTGCTTCATTTTTGCCTCTTTTTGGCTAATGATAAAATGAAAATATAGAAGTTAAAATTGCTCCAAAAAAAAGTTGAAAAGCACACAGAAAAGTGAGCAATAGTGTCGTAAGACATACATTCTTCCAGCTTGGGGGAGAAACTTTATCACTTGACTAGTGTGACAATCAAAACAATATGACGGGGAGATGGAAAGAGAGTTAAAGATAAAGAAATAAAATTTTTTTTTTTTTTTTTTTTTTTTTTTAAATTAAAACCTTTTAGGTCATCGATCAGCTTCGATTCGGGCTTGTAATGGATCAATAATAATCAAGTAATTTTTAAATTAATATTCCAAATAACTCGTGAAACGCAAATCCGTCGCAAACGAGCAATTCAGCGGAAACGTGACGGTGCCGTTAAGTTCGAACAACATGGATTTGAAAATAAATGCGGAATCGAGATGCGCGGATTTGGCCCCACATGTAAAAAAAAAATAAAATCTACAAACCAACCTCCAATTTTGATTTATTTGTGTTTACATTAAGTATTAACATATCTTAGGAATGATCAGTGAGAGTGAGTAAGTGAGTTGTCCTTAAATGGTTTGAGTAGTAGTTGCTAGTTGGTGTGTGTAATGAGCTAATGACTCACCTTCTTGTGTAAATAACATTGTGACAATTCAATCACATCATAGACGGTTGACACTTTCCCTCATTTAATTTTGAATAAAATTTGAATAAAATATGAATAAAATTTAATTAATTTAAAAAAACAAACAATGTATTACCTTGCGTGTCAAAATGCTACCGTATGGAGAGAACTGATTATACAGTGCGAAATGACTTATCGTTTTATCTAAATTTTCAATAAAAATCTTTCCAACTCCTGGACGTCTTAACGAAGCAATACGTTGTGACCACATGATATTTATTTGTTAGTTTTACCCTTTGCTTTCTTCTAGTGGCGCCACCTACGTGTCAATAACTCCGTTGATTATATCGCAGGCATGATTGCAGGCATGATCGTAATACGTCATCAAGCACTGCCAACTAGGCGCCACGGCCGACTTTGCTCATCGCTTGGTTGCGCGAAAATGCGTCGAAAACTAAAACTAGCGCGCAAGTCGTGTTGCTGCCGACGTTGCTATCATACACTAAACGAACGAGAGGAACTGAGTAAACAACTAAAACAAATCAAATAAAAAGCAAATAAAAAAAATCAACTAAAAAAATATCAATCCATCCATCAATAAAAATAATTTATTTTTCAACCGATATGTCAAGATCCGCGCAGAATGTCGCAATGCGTGAAAACACGCGATAACGGCGACACAATTGTGCAACCAGATCCCTTTTTCTCATTCTGCGACCTCGCGAATGAAGACTAAAAAAGTAAAAACAAGCACAAATATTTAGGAAAGAAACAAATGAATAGCAGTAATTGATTTTGCTCACTGAAAATAAATAAATAAATAAATAAATAAAAGCAATACGAATTGCAAAAATCAATTTTTATAATAATAATAATAATTGTAGACAGTGTAATGAGTAATGAGTAATGAGTAATGAGTAATGAGTAATGAGCGAGCGAGAGAAAAATGTTTGAAGAAGCGCGCAAAGCAAGCGGCCAGGAACGAAGCCCAAAAAAAGCGACCACGTCAAGTTAGCGCGCTCCCTTTTCACGTTTTATTCCATTTTATTTTACTAAAATTATAAACTCACTTCCTGTTTATTCAATAACAATTCTTTGATTTAAAGCGATACAAACGATGAAGAATGATAGTTCGAGTTTTACGAAAATTCCGGTTTTTTTTTTGTTTTCAAGAAAAAGAAATTGTTAATTGTTTCTAAACGCATAATTTTCTCGTTAGCTATTTTTAATTTTTGAATATTTCCCAGGTAAAAATCCACGACAAAATGTTTGTTAATTCAAACTAGTAAATTTAGGTGTGACGAACAACGATAAACGAGGACATGTGATGAGCACAACCAGAAGGTTGAATGTTTCGGGCGTTCGCTGCGCTGGCTCATCCGGGGATAAACTGCGCCTTGCGCCTGTTGCACTTGCAGCAAATCGCCTTGACCACTCTCCGTCGATTTTTCGTCAGACAGATCTTGATGTTTTCGCTCAGCGTTTTCTGTTTGCAGCCGACGCAATAGATCGAAATGCTTTGATCCGAGCCGGAGCCGGAGCCGGAGCCGGAGCCGGAACCGGAGCCGGAGCCGGAGCCGTAGCCCAGTTCGTTGGGCACGGATTTGACCACTTTGACCGTCCGCGGCGGCGGGGCTTTCTTAGGCGGCGCGGGCGCCTTCTTCTTGCACTTGGGCACCTTGGCCGGCGAGCACATCTTGAGTTTGAGTTTGAGCTTGGACGAGCCGACTGGAGGCTGGTGGCTGGGGGCTGCGAGGCACGAGATTTCGAGCGCGCGGCGAGCCGGATGCATGGCCGTCAGCCGTTTCTGTTGCGCTTTGGTCGGGACGATGCGCGATGCTGCGCGCCGGTTTGGATGACCCGTTGGATGAGCCGTTGGATGGTGCCGTTGCAGTTCGCCGTCCACGATCCCGATCCCGATGGGCATGCATTGGTCGCAAATCGGACGCCGACAGGGTCTGTCGACCAAATATCGAGTTGGCGACATTTCAGACTCGATGTACTAACGCGTGAACACTCTCGAATTTCGATTTCTAACTTGAACGACAATTTTCCTTTTAACCAAACATCAACATTTATAGGCTTATTCAAAAGTCATGACAACACTAACAAACGCACGCAACGCGCCGACGTGCGCGAGCATTCTATTTCACTCCACAAAATCAATACTTTCATTCGCTTTCATTCGTAATCATTCGCAATCATTCGCCTTCATTCGCATTCATTCGCTTTCATTCGCAATCATTCAACTCATTCAATTCGAGTTGGAGTGGAAAGTCCCAGCTTTAATTTGCACTCGACTGCAGGTGATTCGACCCAATACACTCGAATGGATTCATCGTAATTTCATGTTATTTGATTTCTAATTCAGTGTTCAGTGGTTTGCGTTTCATCTGTTTGCTTTTCGATATATATATATATATATATATATATATATATATATATATTCACGTGGTGGTTTGCAGCTGTTCGTTAGCTAAATAAATTATAAAATCCTGCACCCAATTACACGTGTCTCGAAAACCTTAAAAACGCATCAAATTGTACGTTCAAAATAAAGGTATAATTTGACTAATGTAGTCGAGTCGAGCACCTGTCGGCTGTCATAGTCCCCAAGAATGCATTATTTATCTGGGAAAAACGAATAACATCTGACCTGCACGGCATGAATACATTGAGATTATCAAAATAAATTTCAATGTCAGATGCTGCAAATTCATTACACAGGTATATCAACCACTAGCATATGGGACCCAGTATAGTCACTCCAACCCTACGATCGTAGGGTTAAGCCTTAAATGCATAGATTAAACTGGTGACAGTTTATTGCAAAGTTATTTCCAATGTTGTGGTAACTGGACATAGTTACATACGTCGGACCCTGACGTCTTTGTGACAATGCAGCAATGACGTAACTCGGATACCAGAAATAGAACCCAAGAAACCACATCACGCAATGGGTATGCAATAGCCGATGCATCCTCTAGCCTTTTTCTCTGTTAGTACTCGGATTAAAATCACTGCTCAACTTACTTGTTAGGGTCTGTCGACCCACACATTTTATAGCTTACCCCGTATTCTGTATTTAGCCAATTGTCGGCGTAGTTGTTATATAACTTTCCCACTTTATCGAAGTAGCCCTAATAATCGCTGTTGCGACTATAAACCGCTATAATAAATGTCACATACTGATAGCCAACTGTCTGTTTACTTTGCATAAGCCTCTTTCACTGATTTATACTGATGGACGTTGCAACTAGAATGGTCGTCACTCGACGTATTTTTGGACCCACGAGATCTAACCCCAGATCGACATTGTCACAAAGTATACCTATGTGTACGATAAGTAACTCGAACTCAAGAACAAACAAAAGAGAGAGACGAAACAACAATAACGAGCACATTACGGAGCGGAGGCATTTGCTTTAATTCCAGTTGCAGCTGGAGCCCGCATCGTAACCGAGCAAATTGAGCCAGTAATAACACTATGGAGTCCCGTCCCGGGTAGCTTAATTGGTAGAGCACCCGCCCGGCAAGCGGGAGATCTGGGTTCAACTCCCGACTCGCGACTCTTCAGAGTCTGGGCCGTTTCGTTTTTCCACTAAAATTTGTAGTGAAGAATTAAAAGAAAGCCATAAATCCCGAAGTAACAATCACCGATGAGATATAACACTATGGTAATAAGTTTGCAGAGAAAAGAAAAGAAAATTAAATTTATTCTTTTTTTTTTTTTTCTTTTTTTTTAGCAGTATCGTATTGACTTAACTGTTGATTCGTCATACGGGTGTCGTTCATTTTTCGTCTTTCGTCTCGTCATCGCCAGCTTCAACTGAAAATTTGAAATGGCCTGAAAAAATTAAAAATAGAAAATGACAATGTTTTCAAACTGTATTGTACTATGTCGTTTTCAGGTCTTGTACCTCGTCATTCCGTTATGTTCTGCTAGTCTATAATACATTTCAATCTACCCCGTTTGCTTAACGTCGGCAGGTCATGCTGATGATGTACTCAAATTTTTTTTATGTTATCGCGTATGTTATCTCATATGTTATCTCAGAAGAAGAGGACGAGGACGAGGACGAGGACGAGCGCAAGTATTTCCGTGTGCGTAGCTGCGAACCGAACTCATTCAGATTAGGCTGGCGTGGCCACAAACAATTAACACGTGGGAAAAGCGGAGAGCGGATCAATTCATTTATTCTCTCCTTTGATTATCTGTTCATTTGCTCAATTTATTAGTACGTAATTATGTAAATACAAAAAATTGAAGGAAAAGTTGGCTACGTTGAGAGAATGTTTAATCAGAATCAGATGCACTGATAATGACGCATGAAATTATCACAATGTTCCAAATATTTTTCTTTACAAGTGGTCTCAAGTTGCATCTTACACGAATACAATTTAATAAATTAAATACATTCAATGATAGAATTCGCTACTCTCATCGATACACATCAACCTAATACATTAAAAAAAAGACGAAAAAAAAAAGACCAAAACGTCTCCATTATTTACACGCTGCCAAGCTACGATAGAATAATAAATTAAAAATAAATCTTCTCTCTCGATTGTACAATAAAAATAATTATTATGTGTGCGGGGGGATTAAGAAAAAACCAAATGTACAACTTGCTGTTGAAATGAAAAATCAAAAGCCGTGACGTGACGTGACGTGACGTGACGTGACGGCTTTTGATTACGATTACGATTACGATTACGATTACGATTACGAATCGCCCGCGTTGTTGAGTAGAGCGTAGCACGCCTGGCACACCCTCACCGGTTTAAGAATCCGCAGTCGACTGATTTCCGATTCGAATCGACTGCACCTGAAAGAAAATCAATCAACGTTAGACAATTTTTAACTTAATTTAAATTACATTCGGAGATGCCAATTCAACCGAACCTCGAACAAAACAACTGTCCGCAGTTGCGACAGTGATGTCGCCGCTCCGAGAACGTGAACTTGGTGTTGCACGCAATGCACGAATCGGCCCCTTCGTCCTTCACCCAGTGGTCGGCCATCACGCGCCCGGGCTGCTGAGTGACGCTCCACCCGTAAATGCGACCGCGGGCGTCGCCCACGTACAGCGCTTTGTGATCTCTGCAGCGACCGAAACTGTTAGTGCCAATTAAATCGCCAATTAAATGTGCCATTGTTATTGCAACTTACTTTGAAACGGATATTGCTGTGACGGCAGCCGGTTCGCTGTTATCCTTGCGCTCGAACGCCGTGTGCATCGTCAGTTTACCTCGAAACACCAATTGGCATTTCCACTCGAATCCTGTCAAACAACAACAAAAAAATAAAAATAAAAATAAAAATACAACATTTTCTAATATTTGACATCATTTTCTAATATGATTGAGCTGATTGAGCTAATTAATTACCTGATTGCAATCGGTTGCCCATCTGTTGCTCCTCGGCCGACGACTCGCTCTTCTTGCTCGTCCTTTTCTTGCGTTCGACGGTTTCGCTCAACGACGTCTCCGATTTGCTGGACCTCAACGTGGGCGCCGGTTTGCCGCGTCGCCTCACGCTCGGACTCGCGACGGTGCAACTTCGCTGGATGTTGAAATTCCTGGCGTTTTTGTTGTCGTTGTTTGCGCCCTCGTTTTCGTCGCCCGACTGCAGGTCGTCCTTGCTGATGATCGTCCACGACGCGTCGCTTTTCACGTTCTCCGACGAATCGCTCTTTGAATTGTTCTCCGCTTTGACCACCAAATTGTCATTTTTCACGTCTTCGTCCGACAAACTGCTTTCCGATTCGCTTTTAGCAAAATCTAAAACAAAAAACAAAAAACAAATATAGAGAAACGAAATAAGAAAAAAACGAAATAAGCAAAAAACGAGCGTTTAACCGGCTATCGAAGGCACGAATCGATCGTCGTCGTTCGGCGTCCTCAGACTCATTTTGCGCACGTAATTCTGGATTTTATCCGCCGTCGATATTTCGCTCGACTCGTCCGGCGTGTTCTCCGCGTCTTCGACATCGACATCGACATCGACATCGACTTTGAGCGCAATTTGCACGAAAACCGTCGACCACATCTGCAAATCATCAAATTTCGAAACAATTCATTCACGAATCGTCCCAACTCGTCCCAAACTGGACTCGACTCACCCGAACGATTCCGTCGCTCGAGCCCGTGATGAGGACATTGAGCGGGTCCCATTCGTTCAGTTGCGAGAACGCGACGCACAGAATTTGCTGCTTGCGGTCGCTCTGTCCGCTGTTGGTGTCCACGGACGCGACGGGCTGGCCGTTGACCGTCCACAAGTTCAGCAGTGTGCCGGCGCACGTGGCGATGTCGCCCGTCAGGTCGTTGATGGCGACCGCGGTGACCGGTGACGGGTGCCCCGACAGTTGGCGCACGAACATGAAGCGACTCATGTCCCAGACGATGCACGAGCCGTCTTTGGATCCGGATACAATCACGTTGTATGCGAGCGATGCAGCCAGACTGACCACCGCCTCGGTGTGTCCGTACAAGTTATGCTTCAGGTAGAGTTGTTTTTTGCCTAATTCCCACACACTGACCACCTGAAATGGACAAGAAATCAGAACAAGAAATCAGAACAATTGGTCAATCCGAACGTCGGTTTAATCGGTCTACTCACGCTGCTGGTGCCGGCTGTGATCACGTGACGGGGACTGGGACAAATGCAACAGACTATTTCGCCGCACTGCATCACTTCGCAAACAAATAGTGCCTGTTTTGTCAGAATACAAAACAAAACATTCAATTCTGCTCATTTAATACATTTATTTGCTTCTACTCACTTTATCCGATTCGTAATTCCCAACCCTCAACGTTTGATCGGCAAAACTCCACGATATGTAACGAGTTCCGTTGGGGGGGATCAGTGCCTTGTTCTCTTCTACTGCTTGCAACAACTTGTCATTGCAAACAATTTGGCCAACTTTTCCCTTCAATTCTGGCAGATAAGATAATAAAGAGAAGAAATTAGCTAACAATTTTGATCATTTTCCTTCATCATTTCCCTGAAAAATTGCTAAATTTGCTGAAAATTTGATCATTTCCCTTTATTGGCAAGAAAAAAACAATAATTTTTGCACTGCACTGCACTGCACTGCACTGCACTTTTCTTTCTTTTTCTTTCTGGACCTATCAGATCCTGCTTGAGCTGTTTGAGCTGTTTGAGCTGTTTGAGCTAACCGATATTTACCTTTAACCGGGTGCAGAGTTGGCTTCAAATTATCCAGATGATGGAAAAATAAGCGATCCTGGCCGAAATTCAATCCCGGCAACGAGCTCGAATCCATAAACGATCGCTGATGAAGTTTTTTCGCCGGATGTGCTTTTTTGAAAAGCTGAAAAATATTCAATCAATATTAAATTTACAATCGCATTCCCCCCAAAAACAACGCAACTTGTTTCGGTATTTGTCCAAAATTGTTAATAAAACCAATCGTGGCGTTCTTCTTTAACGGATCGTCGATGCTGTAAATGTCGACGTTTCCCTCGTAAAACAAATGATGAAACACGTTAACGGCTTCCAGAGCGGCCGGACCGCTCTGCTTGCATCCAAATATCAAATCGATCCATTCGTGCAGATGCGCCGACACGTAGTCGCACTCCAAAGCCAACCGGTGCACGTGGATGAACTCGCGCGGGTCATTTTTCGACCACGGAGGAAGAATCACATCATTCAAACACACACCATTTTGCTTGCAACCTTCAAAATAACATAACATTAAACCAACCAAACAAACAATCAAACAAAATTACGAAACAACTCACCAAGATCAAAATTATTGGAATTGACAAGAAATTCAGGTAAGTAGAAAAACTCTGGAATTAATTCTTTTACGTCCGCCATGTTGTGTTTCGAAGCGGAGAGCCAAGCTTCTTTAATACTGTGGAACATGCGATCCGCTAAATCAAAATGGCCTCCCTTGAAAAAATATCGAAACAAATTAATACGTAGTAATAATGTAAACTAGCCGCTTGACGCACTTGCAACTTAAGAAAGTGTTGCGTAAACGGTTCCATTCGCACTAAATAAGACGCAACAATCATCGCCGAAGAGTAGTGGGTGCCGTAATGGTACGGCGGCGTTTCTCCGTGAGGATCGTCCCACTCTTTGTATCGTTTCTCGAACTG
The DNA here is from genome assembly GCA_034683725.1 of Strigamia crassipes. Taxonomy (NCBI): domain Eukaryota; kingdom Metazoa; phylum Arthropoda; class Chilopoda; order Geophilomorpha; family Linotaeniidae; genus Strigamia; species Strigamia crassipes. Next base: position 8,180 of record JAQFXT010001261.1, on the reverse strand, counting down.
CTTCAACCTCTCGCTCGATTGTGCGCCCATGGGTTTAGAAAAGTCTCGGAACGTCGTCGAAGCCGTCAGGTCTAATTCCTACAATTCAGATCAAAAACATTGAAAAATACTCCATCAATCATATCAGCAGTCACCACGTGCACCACGTGTATGTCTATTTTTATTACATCCGAGTCGTAATCAGCAAGAATCCAAGGAAATACGGGATACTGCATCAGATCATTGTACGAGCGCCCAGCTAACGTATTCAAGTGCATCAAATATTGGAAATTACTGATTTCCCCACGCTGCAAACAATAAATACCGTATTTGTTTTTCATTATTTTTTTTTTCTTCAAGTGACTGTTCGCAATTCGCATAGTTAAATACTTACCACCCAACGCTGTGTCACCGATGTTTCACCGATCAAGCTGCTCAAAATACTCGCACTGCAATCAAAATTTCGTATTAATGATTAATTAACATAATTAAACATGATTAAACATGATTAATTACCTTTGCTCGACACTCGCGCCTCTTTTCTGCCCGGCGACAGATTCCTGCGCGTTGTCGCTAATGGCCGTTGCCACCGCCATGAATCTGCATTATCGTACATTAAATAGTACATTAAATCGTACATTTAAGTTTAACAAAAATTCTGCGCAAGACCGGTTTGGTACCTCTGATAAATTTTATTCCTCATCCCGCGTGGAAATGCGAGCAAATAATTGCGTCCGTCTGCGGAAAACACCTCCAACGCAATTGGCTGGAGCAGATATCGCCGTTTGTGAACTTCCCGAATGTATTCGTAAGCAAACTTGCTGCAACTGTAAACAAAACTTGCCGTAAATTTCACACTTTTTCCGACTTTACAATTCCGAATACATTTTTTTTGTTTCCTGCTTGTTGCTGTAATTCGACGCCATCGGTACAATCGGGTCGTGCATACTGCAATTCAAACAAACACAATTTGCTTAATTTGCTTAATTTGCTTAAATGATGAGATAAAGCCATTACTGTAACGGCAGGTAGTCGATATCTCTGATTTCTCTCGTTTTCAACAGCGTAAAGCCGTCGACCACGTAAAAGTGTTCCTTCCCGAACAACAATAGACCTTCGCTCGTATCCAATCCTTGAATTCTTGCGCACCGAAACATGTGACTAATCTGAAAATGAATGAATACAAGTTGAATAAAGCGTCTAGTTCAATTTTCTTATTTACTTTCTCTCCGGCTTCTAGTAGTCTCAAAACCGTCTGGTTATCTGGTTTTTGACCCTGCTCCTGATCGGGGTCCAGATCTAAATCGGATACATCCAAATCGTCGTCCGCATCGCTCGTCAAATTCCGGCGAATCAGAGGACAAAAAGTAGCGGGTTGACCCGATTCGTCGCTCGTTTCAGTCGACGAGTCCCCCGGCACAAACGCGCTATTTTCTATCGCCACGTGTTCCCGTTCGACCATGCTGTACGATCGATGATTGAGATAATATTCCTTGCTGTCCCGACTCGTCGCCGTTTTGAATTTCAAAGATTTCTGAAACGCACAAATTTCAAATCGGGCGCAAATCGGGCGCAAATCGGGCGCAAATCGGGCGCAAATCGAGCGAAAATCGGCCGCAAATCGGCCACAAATCCGCCAAATCCACCATTGCAATAATACTCACAATGTCGCCTGGTAATACTTCGGGTCTGAACGGGTAATGGAAATAAAACAAGTTATTGGTCATCATTTTCCGGCGCATGCGACAAGGTCCTTCGGTCATGTCCAGCATCCACTTGGTGAGCTGACACGCGCTCATTGGTCCCCACAAACCCCGTTCCCGCGTCAGTTCGTATTCCGACTGCAGCCATTCGCCGTATAAATATTTCTGAATGTGATGATGATTCTGAAATGAGCAAAAAAAAATTAGCTTAATAACAAATCAAACGGTCAAATGGAAAGCGCAATCGCACCTGTTGAGCTCTCTTTGATTGTAATTCGACGAGATCCTTAACGGTCGCAATGTGCGCAAACGTCCAGTTCAAAACATCGTGAGACGAAACGTTGATCCAACGAACTCTGACCACCTCTTCCTTCCTGTTCTTGCGACTGGCCAGCCGAGACAGCCCGCCGGTCACTTTTAATATTTTCTGTAATAAAAAGAATAAATTAATACATTAATACAAATCAAAACGAAACAAAAAATTGAACAAAACAAAACAAAACAAAACAAAATCGCTCACCGATTGTAAATGTGATTGCAGCTCGCGCGCCATTTTGCTGTTGCCTTTGCGCTCGCCTTCGACATAAACGGCCCACATTTTGGAAGCACTTTCGAGAACCATGTCTCGTATCACACTGGGGTCTGGCGTTTTGTTCTGCGTCGGCAAAACCACTTTGAAAGCTTCTTCGATCACCTGACAAGTGAGAACACAAACACAACGGTCAAACGTGGACAAATTTGAGTATATTTTACTCAAATTACTAACCGGTTTTTTACAAATGTAGAGTTCGTCCCACACTTTCTTGGCTGCCGTGCTGATCAACTCTCTTCCCTCTTGGAGGTTCTCCGACGGGTTGTGTGGGGAAACGTGCCAAACGCTGCGTCTCTCAGGATTGTAGTCGTAAATGCTAATCGGAAAAATAAAACGGTGGAAAATAGCTGTAACCGTGGCTGACAAGCGGTCGCACAAGTCGCACAATGTCGGTTAGTCCCGGACGACAGGGCCTCTGACACTACAATTTTTGTGTTAGGTTAATCAATTACCTCGAACTAGTCGTATCACTAAGATGAAGCAAGCAATAGCATAAACACGCGATGAACTCCAGCTCGTAGTTGCCGGATCCAAAAATAAGAGCACGGTTGCTCGTTAACTTTTGCAGCGCTTCCAGCACGCACATTTGAGTCGCCACGCTATTAATTGGTCGCGATAGCTGATACAAAATGGTTCGATTTAACGATAGATGAACTGCATCCAATGAGATATTCGCTGCATGCAACAACAAAAATCAACAAAAATTCACTTTAATTCACTTTAATTCACTTTAATTAAAAATGATTATATTCACCTCGTCGTTTGGCTTGCGTGATGAGCTTGATGATAAAATCAAACACTTTGTTTGGATCCTGAATAACAACACCTAGCAAATAAAAACGCATTCAACTCACATTTCTGCACAGGCTGAAATTGTTCAGACTGTTCACCGTTCGCCTTACCTTGCCACATTTTATCCACAATCCTCGCGATTAAGTAAAAAACATTTGCCGGAATGTACGAATGACTTCCACCGCTCGTCAGAATCAACGCCGACTGCTCCCCGAGCAGAATGTCCGCCGCGATCAAATGGTCCATTATCGAAGTCATCAATTTGTTTTGAAAGATGATCTTCTGTCTTCGACTCGTCCGCTCCGGCGTCGACTGCAACACCAAAATTACATCAAGCCCCGCAACACCCGACAATTAGATCGACAATTTGATCGACAATTTGATCGCTCCAAACCTCCAAAATCAAATCCACGACCGTCGTCATCTTCCCCGTCACTTGCAGCGACAAACTGTCGACGACAATCACGCGCAGAAAATCGACCACTATTTTCTTGGCCGGGTGGTCGATCAAACCGTTCAGATTCTCTTCGGTGATCTCGATCTCGGACACGTCCTCCCCGCTGCCGGAGTCCGAGTCGTCGTAAGGAAACAGCAGCGACGTCAACGCGCTCAGAACTTCGCCCAGCATGCAAATCGTCTGGAATTCGGCCGCTTCTTTGTACAAAAAATATAAAAACTGCACCAACGTTATGGCGTATTCGTCGCGATGACTCAAATCGGTCTTTTTAGAAATCTAGCAACAACGAGACACTTAAAATGGTGCAAAATTTTCATGAAATTTTTTATAATTTAAAAAAAAAATAAATTACGGAATTTGGGTGATTCAACAGAGCTCTGATCATGGCTAAAACGGTCACTACGGCGTCCGAACAAATGTCCAATTTGTTGGATATTGTCTTTATCGACTCACTGACCGTCACTCCAAACATGTACGTCCAAATGGAATCGAGATTAAGCTAAAAAGAATCAATAAAATGTGAAATCCCGTCAATAAACAACATTACTTTCCAACGTTACTTTCAAACCGTCCACCGGCCGATTCGCGGGGACTTGTCCGGTTATGATGGATAAAATACAAAAATATGCCTCTGTTAGGAAAATGTGTTGCGGCATGAGCCAGTGCAACATCTGGAAACCCGGAATGTGATACGCTTCTTCGCGAATCTCTCGCGGACAAGACGAGCGACCGCTCGTCATGCCGACGTTGAATCCCAGCACGACGCCCATTCGGTTCTCCACCACCGGTTCGGTGTCTCGCAGCCAGCCGCCGTTGCTCGACCCGTCGCGAAACCGTTGCAAAAGAAAAGGATTGCTCAGCACCTGGATCAGGTTCCGAAGCGCCAGGATCGTGGTGGCGGTGTGCAAGTGGCCTTGCAGGAACAGCAACAGCCAATCGAACCCCAGAATCCGCATCACTTCTTCGCAAAAACTGACCACAAACAAAACCATCATTAAGAAAACGAAAACGAAAACGAAAACGAAAACGAAAACGAAAACAAAATCCGAAATCGTTTCTTACAGTTTATTCGTATCGGATATGAAACCGAGAAACAACGCTAGGCAGCGATTCCGTAAAAGGATGTTGTGGCGCAAAGTAACTTCGAATGTTTTGTCGGTTAACTCTGAAAGTAACAAGAATGACAACAAGATCGATTAATAATTGATTTATTTATTTAATTTATTTATTGTTATGAACACTCCATTGGAGTGAGTAATACCTTGACTCTTTTCTTTATCCACAGTTGACAAATTGACATCTTTCTCGTTGAAAGCGTGCGACGGCAAAGTAGCTGCAATGAACTGTCCGAATCTTTGGAAAGAAAAAGAAAACTCACACTCACAATCCGGTAAACCCAAATGAATAATCCAAATTACCGGAGTATGTCCTGCGTTACGGGCGTGTTTCGCAGCAAACTGCTCAACAGTTTGTCCACGGTGTCGATCGTGACGTCGGGTAAGGCAAATTCCTTCATCACGTACAACAACTTGGAAACCAAGCCCAACTCTTGCATAATGAATAAGTTATTTTTCTGGTCGCTCGACTCCGTCACCAATTCGTACAGATGCTCGTACAGGCTCCGCTGCACTTCGACCGGAGCTTCGCGCCAAACCTAAAACAACACAAACGGCATAATTCTACCGTAATTCTACCGTAATTCTACCGCAATTATTAAAACATCGATCGTTACGTCTAAATCGCCGAGCAAATCCTGAAAAGCCGTCGTGTTCGGAATGGTGGTGGTCTCCCGACCGCTGTCCACCGTGCCGACCAATGAAAACATCAAATGAAGGATGTGACTGTTGAGTAGAAGCCGTTTCTTCTTCAACAACATCGCTAGAGTCTGAAATATTAACAAGTCAGTCATTTTACGTTTAATATTTTTTTTTTCTTAGTTAAATAGCCACCTGGTAGCCTCGAATGCGATCCATCTCCATCTGCGCCGTCGTGTTGCTCCGAACGACGCACACGAGCGCTTTGACGGACGCGTACAATCCTTCGATATCTTTGGCCATTGCAATGAGGCCCAAAAGAATTTGGCAGCCCCCGACATTCTCGATGACTTTCGCAACGGGTTTTGGGAAAAATGTTCGCACACCTTGATAGCCAATAACAACGCCTCCCAAACTTCGACCCGCACCTGTGAAGTGGCCGGCAGAATTATGCAAAATGCGTATCGCGGTCGAGTTTTCGGTCGACGACATTCCCAACTTAAAAAAACAAAAAAACACAATACATTTTATTTAAAAAATGAAATAAAATAAAATAAAATAAAATAAAATAAAATAAAATAAAATAAAATAAAATAAAGTCGAACCTGTTTAGCAATTGACTTGCTGTCAATTTTACTGTACAACTTTCGGATCTTTGCCAGCGTCAACTGCGTCATTGCCAACGCATTCAATCCAAAAATAACACGCTCCTCTAAAAGCAGCGGCCCAGTCACGTCAATCCCTAAAACATCCAATCAAAAATAAAATTTAAAATTTAAAATTTAAAATTTAAAATTTAAAATTTAAAATTTAAAATAAAATCGCTTTAATCACCGGTTAGATGCGAAGCCTGCAAACAACCAGTGTACGTCGGCCCCAAACGATGAAGCGAGTCGACAGTGTGAGCCGACAAAATTTCTTCCACCAGAAGACACGGTCCCTGTTTCCACGCCAACCGCGAGCTTTTCCTCCACAACGGCGGCGTTCCGATGTACCCGTACACGGACGCGGCTACGGTCAAATTCGCCGCGCCACCGCCAGGATTTTGCGAAAGGTAATGCAACTGAAATTACAATCGAGTCAATTAAATGTATTAAATGTATTAAAAATTCTCAATGAATTAAATTAAATTAAATTAAATTAAATTAAATTAAATTAAATTAAATTAAATTAAATTAAATTAAATGAAACTAAAACCGACTTTTTGATTGCAGACGAGTTGTCCGTTCACATACACTGATATGGCGCTATTCTTGAGCACCGCGCGACTGAGCACGATCACGACGTGATGCCACTGGCTTTCCTGGAGCAACTCCGGGCACCAGATGCGCGCGCAGCCGTCGCCCAGGGTCTCGGGCTCCCAGTCGGCGGGTCCGTTCTGCGGGTAGATGGTTTCTTGAGTGGAGATGATGAGCGCCTTGTCCCGCGACGACAACAAAAGGCTCAAGCAGATGAGATGATCTTCGCGAGTCTGCATGTGGCGCACTAGAGTCAGCAGACGCACGCAATGCGGGTCTTGGCCCGGGTTGCTGAATTTCTCGATGCAAATCCAAGAGGAGAACGAAAGGCCGGTCTGAGGGGGAAAGATGCGGTCGCCGGATCCGATGCCCCCGACGATCGACACGTCCATGCCGCCGCGCACCATCCCGGAGCCCACGACCGACGGGCCGCTCGCGTTCTGCGGCGCGATGCTGGGCAGGTACAGACAGCCGAAGCCCTCCATGTTCATGTCGAATTCAACAAACGGCGGAACCAGGGCGGTGCCGTTCATGCGGAAGTCGCGAGGAGTTGTCATGGACACGAGAGTCTTGACGCGGGTTAAGAGAACCGGGCCGCCCTCCTTTTTGCCGTTCTTGTCGTCCGCTGTGCTTTCTTGCTTGCAACACAGAGGATTGCTGAGGCGGAAAAAATTTCTGAAAAAAAAAAAGTTAGAAAATTGGTCAAAAATGTTTAAAATTTGTCCCAAAAATGTTTGTTTGTTTAAAATTTGTCCCAAAAAGGTTTGTTTCTTTAAAATTTGTCCCAAAAATGTTTTTTTTTAAATTTGTCTCAAAAATGTTTTTTCAAAATTTGTCCACCTTAAATCTTTGGGTTCCAACGCTTGCGCCGACAAGCGTTCGAAAATGTACTGCAACGGCGGGTGCAGAAAATGAGATTCCTCCTCGAGCGCCGGTCGGCACAAAACAAGCAGCTGACTCGGCATCCCCACTTCGCACATCACTTGTTGATTCCGTTCGCTTCTCATCAACGATCGAAGCACTTCGGCCACGTACAACTGCAGCGTCAACGCCATCTGGTTGCCGTCGTCGTGCACAATCGACGGCAGCAAGTGCAAAATTCCAACCACCACGTCGGGGTACATGATGATGGGGTCCGGGGCCGGCGGGCTGAAATTAAGCGCTTGGATGTTGCCGCGCCGTTTGGGCCCGGGGCTTCGGTCCACGTTCACCGATCGAATGTGTTTGAGGGATGGCGAGATGGGAACAAAATTCAAAGTGCTGTCGGGCCGGTCAAAAGCATCCAGAGCCATGTCGTACAGGATCCGTATCATCGTCGTCACCATGAACAATTGGCGCGGGATGTTCGCTTTCTCTTCTTTGCTTTTGTTGCCGATGAAAACGTTGTGGAACGCTTCGTCTTTGACCGGAACAAACTTGTCGACCGAGCGCAGGTCGCTGGTTTGCGAGAAACATCCCAGCAACCGGATGCTGTCGGACAGACTCGTGTAGCAAATCTAAAATCATTTAATAAACTATCAAAAATATCAAAAATATCAAAAATATCAAAAAATATCAAAAATATCAAAAATATCAAAAATATCAAAAATATCAAAAATATCAAAAATATCAAAAATATCAAAAAATATCAAAAATATCAAAAATATCAAAAATATCAAAAATATC
>JAQFXT010001260.1:0-19120 GCA_034683725.1 Strigamia crassipes | reverse complement strand
ATAAATCAAAAATAAATCAAAAATAAATCAAAAATAAATCAAAAATAAATCAAAAATAAATCAAAAATAAATCAAAAATAAATCAAAACATAAAAAAATAAAAATAAAAACTAAGTAAAAACTTACTTGGTATAACAGAATCAACATAAACAACGCGCCGCACGCCGATAGTGCGAGATCAAAATCAAAACTCTGCAACAGAACGATATTAAACGTCATCTGTAAATAAACAAAGCGCAACTAAATATCCATTATTCGACCTGAGGACCTTGAGGAAGTAGAACGTGTCCTGACCGTGAAACATAACGATAGAAACTTGTAACGATTTATGTATACAAACAAATTGTTCCTTTTTCATCTCCATTTCCAATCAAACAACGACCAATCCACGCACGTGACTTTTGCCTACAAAAGGGAGAAAGAGATTTAAAATGATTACCTACAATCAATGAGAAACAATTGTGACATTTTGCATTTTACTTGATGTCCGTGGAACTTGTTTAAGTCTATTTGATTGTTTCGAATGCAAAAATAAATTCCGTTTAGCGCAAACTGGACACCGACAACACAGTCATTGAGCCACACAATAAATTGTCGTCCTTGCTCTTCCCTGTGCAGATTTAATCCTTGAACATTTCTTTAAATTATATCTCCAATAACTTTTTTTTACTTTCTTTAAAATTAAAATCACTTAAATAAAATCAACATTTAAATATCGTCAATCCTCTGGCTGTACGATGACAGTTTTGTTACGCTGTTCTCATTGGTCGTCAAAGCACCAGAGAACATTATCGAAGCTAGTGGTAAATTCTCAAAAAAATATGCAAATATTATCAATTAAGCAATATTAATCTACATGAATATTGGAGTAATTTCAATTTAAATAACCAAAGAATTGTCAAAATGAATGTCACGTTGAGTTACAAATGTCTACTTTGAACTTTCATCCAAGAACTTGAGGGCAGGACCAGTTACGGGCCAAAAAGTGGATTTAAAAAAAAAACCTGCAGTCAAGTGCACAAACAATTGTGGAAATGGTCTAAAAAGCACATTTCAAAATTCCAAAAAGTATTCAAATATTTAAAAATAACCGCTTCTTTTCGGTATTCGACTACGTAGCAGCTGTTTGGCTGTCACCACTGTTCAAATCCTGCTCTCTGATGATCATCTTCATATTTGCAACTGCAAAACTTCTTTTTCTTTCTCGTACGCTCGCGACACCTAGTGAGAAAACTCAACTTGCCATTCGTTAAAACGCCATTTTTATGAAAATACTGTCACAATTGCGAATTTAGCTCGTGCGTTGGAATGCACGGTATTTTGGACCCATTTGGTAACAAACAAATTCCAAAAGCGCATCAACTTTTTCCGCTTCGTTATTTACTAACTAGTCGGTTGCCCTTTGAACCCATCATTTAAACGCGTTTCTTCTTTTCCCTTCGCTCGTTTGTTGATACGGGTCGTCGTTGTGGCGCCTTTTGTTTGTGCTCGTTTCATTTGCATCCGTAATCTTTTTTATGGAGTGTGCAAGAATGAATGTGTGCCATAATTGACATTTATTTCCTCGCCGATCTCGTTTTATCCAGGAACAAGAGATGAATGTGTTTATTTCTACTCCCTCTTTCGCCGCCCAATTCCGTCTTTTACGAGCAACGAGCTCAAGCATCACTCGCAGAAATCATCTGCTTATTTGTGCCTCGCTCCATCCGACCAATAAAAACATCCTAGAAAAAAAAAAAAATATTAAAAATAAAAAAAAAAAAAATATTAAAACCAAATCAACTCAAAATTAAATAAAACTTTTACCTCAAAAAACAAAAACAAAAAAATCAAATATAACAAATTCCAAATCCAAACAATTTCACAAAACAAAACCATATTAAATCAAAACAAATTTTTAATCAAAACAAACAAATTTCTATCGTTTTCGTTCACAATTCCATTTATAAACCGGAGCCGTTGAAGTCGTTTCCTTCTTTATCCGCTTCGGCGCTGCTTCTTTCTTATTCTAAAACAAATAAACAAAAATAAATTAATTTCAACGGCTAAAAGGGGCTAAAACGCGGGTTAATCCGCGTTAACCAGTAAAAAAAAAAAAAAAGCGGAGAAAGGAAAAATAAATTACGAGCCGCGACGCCTCGACAGTGTCAACCCTTCGCCTCCAACTCGTTAGGAAAGTCTTTTTCGCGGCCACTTTATGGCGCGTGCACGAAACGTCTTCCCCACCCCCATCGTCTTTCTCTCCCGTGATGAATGTTCCGCCATAATTTTCACACTTGCCTCTACTAATCGATGCAAAACATTCAAACTCGGGTCCCTTTTTCTTCCCAAATAAAAAAGAATTCCCCCTCATAATTTTCAATTCCCTTTCCACTCTTTTTCACTTCTCCCAAGTTCCTTTTAAACCTCCGTTAATTCGCCGTGACGAATACCCCCACGAGAACCCCCCCAAAAAAAAATATAACAAAAAAAAAAAAAAGAAAAAGAAAAATCATTTATATACTTAAAAAAAAAAAAGAAATACAAAACCCCCCCGCACCCCCGCGCACAAAAAAATCATTTAAAAGTGAATTTACGACGCGAATTTAAACCGTCACTTTATTATCGCGCGAATTAAAAAAGTTCTTTTAATTTTTTTTTTGTCGTTTGAAAAGAAACTGGTAGTGCTAACCCCCAACTCCACTGTAGACAAGTCAAACCCCTTCCGCCCTCGCATTCAGGTGAAACGGGGCTCCAAAAAACAACGCCCATAAAGTGGTAATTGGCCAGACGGGGACTTGCATTTGCATCCAAAAGACAATATTATGATAATGGCCTGACATCCACTGCATCTCGTCCATCAAACTGAAGGGAGGAAGAACTTTAACCAGAAAAGGAAAAAAAAAAAAAAAAAAAAAATTTCTCCTCTTCTTCGGCGCGATGCTCATCTCTCGGGGCGCCCTCGACCGAACGCCACCACTAAACATTACACGGCAGGGGCGTTGCCCATAAAACCAACGCCACTTTTAATCGTCTGACTCATGGCTCATCAAAATAAATCACCGAACTTGCAAAACTTTTTTTATTTATTTATTTATATATAAAAAAATCTCAAAAATCTCAAAAATCTCAAAAAAATAAAAAATCAAACAAAAAAAAATTTTTAAATGTCAAAACGTGTCGCCCCCTAATGGCCAAATCATTGGACTGCCCAGTGACCACTCCAGCTGTCATCCAAACTAAGAAAACATTTGAAAAATAAAACTAAAAATCGGTCGAATTTCGCAAACAAACAAAGTCGTTGTGGAAACGAGTTAATAAACAAGTCGGATTCGTTTTAATGGCTACCCGAGCTCTTTTAAAATGCAATGTCCACCATAATGGGTGACATTATAATTCCCCGCTGCTCTTTTCTTCTCCAATTAATTCCCTGCCCACGCATTGTGGTCAAGCGAGCGACTTAATTTCCACTGCCATTGCGCGACCACACTCAGATTCGGAGCGCAGATATTAGCAAACAAAAGGACTCTTATTAATTTGCATATACCACGTCAACGGCCAACGACAACACCCGCAATGACCAAAGCGCGCGATTTACGAGCAAAATCTGGCACCCGTCTGAGTGCCCCGTTTCGATTGTCTCGACTCGTTTTAAGAGTGTGTTCCGACCACAGCTGCCAAAGTCGTAAGAAGGCGAGAGAAAGAGAGAGAGAGAGAGAGAGAGACACACACACACACGAGGTAAGGCAAGGGCAGGGGGGCGGGGGGAAAGGGGGGCAGGAGGGAGAATTTCATGCAACGTTGCGTCTGCGCCGCGTTTGCTCGTCAAAATCACGAGCGGTGGACGCTTCTCGCACCGCTGGAAAAATCTCCGATGCTGGAAGTAATGAACCCACCAGAGAGCCATCAGCGATGGCGCGAACGCCCTGTCGACGCCGCCGTTACAAATTACATCAAATAACGAGTGGACCAATCATTAGCCGCCTATTTGCATCCGCAGGTGCGCCAACTGGCCAATGAATAGCATCCCCAGCTTTTGTTTCCTTCTTTTTTTTCTTTGTATAAAAAGCCGGGCAGGAAAAGGAGCAGCTGGGTGCCATGCCCCACACCTCCCCCCGCCCCCCGCCCCAGTCTCAAACCCGAGAGAGAGTGTGTGTGTGTGTGTGTGTGCGGGGGTGTTGTCGGAAACAAAAAAAAAAAAAAAAAAAAAAAAAGAAATAACAAAAAGAGAGAAAGGAATAAAATAAAAAAGGAATTATGATTAATCCGTCCATCAGGGATCGGATGCAAAGCCGTAAACAACCACTCACCGCCAGATGTCGTTTCACTTCGAGTTTTTGCGCGATCGTGAAAAGTTGTTTCTCTCTTTCGATTCTTCGAGCGAGCGTTTCGTACGAGCGTTTCGTCTCGTTTCTGGTTTTCTATAAAATAAAAAAAAAATATTTTATTTTAAATTTTTTAGTTATTTGGCGCGTTTACAGGAGTAAACCGCGCGCCCCGAACAAAGCAGCTCGTTGTTGACCCCCACAATGCCCCTTAATCAGATCCATTACGACCGGGGGCTTAGTGATGCTAAAGTGAAATGGACGCCAAGAGCTAAAACAACAAACGACGCCCCCCGCTCACTCCATTCTCCCCCATTTGCCCCCTCGCGTCTCCATTCCTTACCTCAATATCATCAGCCCCAACTCGCAATCGTTTATTTCTCAACGTTTCACTCCGTGGTCGATTGTAATTTCGCCCCAGCAACTGCGGGGCCGTGTCCAAACGCGCGGCCACGTCCAATTCGTCGACTACAAAGTACAAAGTAAAGTAAAGTAAACACGAAAAAGAAAAAAAAAAAAAAGTTTTAGTATTCAAGCGAGCTGAGCCGTTGTGATGAATAGCTGTCCAGAAGCTGCACGTTAATTCCCCCTCGTCACGGCAACCAGCGGGTGGAGATTTTCCCCCCTTTTCTCTCTTTCTCTCTTTCATTCTCTCGGTGGACTCATCCCATCACGGAATCAGAGGTCGTTTTCTTTGTCAAATCAGGGGCGCGCCGTTGCGCCATTTGCCTACAAATCTCGCCTTCCTCGACCATCCAAGAAAAGATGGCCATCGACTTTCATCCCTTTACGACAGGCGCGAGCCCGCTGGGGGGAGCCACTAAAAGCAGACAACACGGAGGAGTTCAAGAGGAACACCTTCGTACATCTTAAAACTTTTGCTCAAACAAAAACAAAAACAATGTCGCACGGGCAAACGTGACTAATGAATCAAAACAGTCAAGCGTGTGCAACTTGTTACTTCGTCTAATCTAGCGGAAGAGCTAGAACGACGACAGCTTGCCACTTTCCCCACCCAAACAAAACACTAACAAGATGACCTCATCATCGATTCACCTTCGCGTTGGGTGTCCACGAAAAACGTATGCTGCACCGGCGGTTTGTCTTCGACCGACAGCAGGTGCAGCGTCGACTTCAGTTTCTCGATTTTCTGCAATACAACAAATTTTTTTTTTACAAAATTTCGACATTTTTCGGTGTTTTCTAACTCACTCTCAGCTCCATGGTGTGTTTCATCGACACGTAGCGCAGATCCTGGCTCTGCATCAGTCGGATTTGATCGGCAGTGACCACTTCTTCTTCCTTCTCCTTCTCGTGGTGTTCGCCGTCTTCCTGCGGACCAAAAATGCACATTTCTTTACAAATCACGAGTCACAAATCGGTAAAACTCAATTCAGCCGACAGATGGCCGCCGTCAAGCAGGGTCCAGCGCGCGTCGATGGAAGCGCAGCGGGACAAGCGCTAATTGCCACGGGCGTGGCACTAATCACTTAATTGCGAGTACCGGCGAGGGATGTGGAGGAAGGCGCCGATTAAGGCCATTAATCGAATGCCTGTGCAATGTGCGCTTTTGCATACCGCAACAAATAAAATAAATAAAAATAAAAAAATAAAAAAATAAAATAAAATAAAGTTTTTTATTTCCTTATTTCATTTTATATAAAAATAAAAAAATAAAAAAATTCTCTCCATCTGTTCCGGTTCGATTGGCAATTCGCATTTGCACGAAAATCCAAGCAAATCCAAAGGTAATATTTGACCGGTCTTCATTGGTATGCATTATAGACGGTTCGCTCCGCAACCCCACTAGTCCACACAATGCTCGGTCCACTCGATTCGAGTCCACCCCTCAGGTTTCCATCCTCCTTCGAGATTTCGACTTTATTTGCGTTTCCTGATTCACAGACAATGCACGTTCGCTTTAAATACAACGCGAGCACGCACCACGAGCTACGCTGCAATACACTCCGGCCATGCAGCGAAGCCAACTCCAAGACGAGCACTTTTAGAAAACTCCCAAAGACCCATTACAATTAATCCCATCCGATAAAAATTTTTTTTTTTTTTTTTACTTTTTCACACTCGACCGACCACCTTAGACAAAGAGGGCGTGAACCCGTATGGGGTCGCGTGTTCTCCCCCGTGCCAGGGGCGTAGTGCAATGACAGACTGTGGCCAGTTAGGAGCGGGCTAATTACAGCAGCCCTGCTATTGGGACTCCCTCGCTCGCCGCTGCGCCCCCTGTGTTCAGCCAGTCGACTAGAAAATTCGGACGGCCACCTCAAAAAGAAAAGAAGAAAAAAAAATCCCACCCCAACATTTATACCTCGCTGGCGCATTAATTTCTCAGGGTGCTGATGTGCATGTGCACACTTTCCGCCTCGCTGGACCGTCCCCCAACCCCCAACCCCCATTCCCCTCCCCCACACTCATCATCTGTTACTATTTATAGTAAAAAAAAAAAAAAGTAAAAACCAACCTAACTCCTAGTAAACAATTTCACCTCGTTTTAGTGACCGCAACTCAATGTTATAATTTTTCTATTAAATTCCCAATATCCCCCTGATCCCCCCCCTAAAAAAAAAATTTTTTTTTTTTCGTTTTTCCAGTCCTGCATTACTTTTAATTTGTTTTTAGAAGTGGAATAGATGCGTCCCTGGACGCGTGGCCTTCCATAAATCTCGTGTCGTCGAGAAAATGCCTCTGTATCAGCTAAAGAAAAGAGAACGGGTGACGGGGGGAGGAGGGTGGGTGGGTCGAATCGCGCCATCCTTCGCAACCAGTGTGGCGAAGGATGACAGATATGAATGGTAATGTCTTTCCAGGTGAAACTGACTTCCACCGTCGAAAGATGGCCTCTAGGCTCATGCAATATGCAACTGGGCGTTAAATGAAGCTCCACCCACACAAGAGTCGAACTGACTCAACCCGTTGCCAAACAAACTTAGCAAACTCAAACTTTCTCGACTTTCTCCACCACCGACGGCTTTTCCCACTTTCCCAGCGGGAGAAAAACTCGACCGAGTACCGGCGCACCAAACTTCGAAATCCCGTCGAAAACATAAAAAAAATAATGAAATTAACTCACGTCCACTCGCGAGTTGATCATGTGGAAATAAAACTCATCCGGGTTCTTGTCGAGGGCTTTTTTCCGCAACTTTCGGATCACTTTCTCCTTGGCATGATGATCCCTAGAAACAAATAAGAAAAAAGAAAAATAAATTAATCTGCAATTGGTGAAACTCAAGAGGATTACACGAGAGAGAGAGAAAGAGAGAGAATGCGTGTAATCTGCTCCCGACTAATCACCGCCATTTATTTCATCTTCTCTCCCGTTACACAAACACACCGACCCACCGACGCGTGTTTTTCCTCGAGCGAGCGGGCGGGCGGGGAGGCGGGGGTGGGTAGCAGGGAAGGGGGGAGGGGGGGTCGGTGGGGCGGAGTAGGGAAAAAAACATGTTCGCTCCATTTATGCGAAACGAGCCACCAAAGTTAAAAGAAAATGGCATTTTTATTGACAAGCGTTTCGAATGCGTCTTCCTACGTCATCGAGCAGCGCGTTCATCAAACCTAATTAAATTAGTTCGGCAGTTTAAACGGGGAAAAGGGGTCCTTTGCGGTGACGACTCAACCGCGCGTTCTTCGGGGTATGATTTGTGGCGCCACGCGCTGGTGACGACAACACGACCCCCCACATTTCCATGTTGTTGCAAAGACCCCGAATTCGAGATGGTCATCCAAAAAAAATATATATATATATATAACAAAATAAAAATAAAAAAAAAGAATTTATGGCGGGTCGCTTGAATGGACTACCCGTTATCAAAACATCTTGGCAATAAATTCAAAAGGCAAAAATGTGCAGAGAACAGCAGAAAAAAGAAGCCGAGTGATGCTGACAAATGACATCTTGTCATCGCAACATGACACACGAGCAGCATTGCATATTTGATCTTCCCCGAGCAAAACTTCCGTTTCGAGTTTCGATGTCACGACGATTCGAGTTCGCCCTCGCCTTCGCCCACCCAAATCTATTTATTCGCGCAAACGATACAAAGGGCCGAATTAAGTTGGCCACTCGATCCATCAATCATCGAGTTATTCTTTCGCAAACTTTCACTCCACTGGAAACCAACTCGCGTCCAATTACCAGCCCCCGCCCGCACTCATTTACCCATCGCCGGTCACTCCAAACCAGACCCATGTCCGGTACTGGTCAACTCGAGTCTCGCCACTTTCTTCCAATTGGCTCAAGACGTTCGCGTCTCCCCGCCCACTCAAGATGCGTTGCTTAGCGACTCCTGGGCGGGGTCCGGTCACTCCGAGCCCGCACTAAAACCCCAATTATGTCCGCGGAACCACACCGAACGAAAAGACGAAAGACGAAAGACCAAACCGACCAATTTCGACGACTAAACAAACAACATTATTCATATTCATCAAAACTGCGGTCCAATGATTCGCATCACCTCTTTATTCCCTCGTGTCTTCATGCGCTCCACTCGCTCGCTTTATGACTGCACGCAACTGCTTTTTTCTCCTTTAGCCGGAGCTAATTAAATTTAGCGCCCATTCGCGGCCGATCGCTGCTCGAAACAAGCGCGCTGCAATGCAGTGCAGTGCAGTCAAGTGCGGTGCAGAGAAGCGCGGCGCCGCTCAACTGCCATTTTCCCCCCCATTCCCCTCGCGCATCACACGAGTCCCGTGCTGACACGGCCCTTTAATATGGAGATTCAACAACTCCCACTTCTTTCTTTGGCGAATTTGAAAGTCCGATCTTGTGACGTAAACGCATCCGTCTCGCCAGCCGAGTGAGGGGTGGCGAGCGATGGCGCCTCATTGAGTTTCATCGGACACGCAACCTTCGATTAATTCCTCCATTTGTCACTATTTTTACGACGCCATGTTTCTTTTTTTTAGCACCAAACATGCAAATCCCGACGCAGAAAACGCGTCCGAGCCCACCGACGCGCCACTTGATCCGTTTTCATCGAGTTGCGAGTCACGAAACGGTTACACGACTAACATTTTACTTTACAAGGGGAAGAGCGTCTCTCACTCTCTGAAAACTAACACCGCGCCGCGTTTCAACAACTTTTACTAAGTGATGGCCGAAGATTCGCCAGTGCCCAACTCGGCTCATCGCGGCGTCCCACGAGGAATGGCGCCAACGCGCGCACCATCTCCTCTTCAGCTTCACCCCCACCCCCCCGCTCCCCTGCTCAATTCGCTCTCCCTCATTTCGAGTGCAAGTTGGATATCCACATTGGGAGACCCATTATCCCTCATCTCACCAGCAAAAAAAAAAAAAAAAAATTAGAAATAAAAAGTCAAAATCGATTTTTTATTTTTATTTTTATTTTTTTCTACGTTGGGGATACAAGTTCCTCAAGAAATACCTTTTCTTTTCCCCCTCTGTGTCTATATATACGTGTAGTCTAGTTGCTTCTACTTTTCCCCCCACAAAGTAATTGCCTGCCAGTGAAACCTCTTAACTTGGGTAAATTTATCGGAGCTGGACAGTAGAGGAGCAACAGCAGTCGAATTCCGGCCAGTGGTCTCCCTTCTGCTTGAAAAGCCTGAATTTTCATGAACTTGTATCATAATTTTAAATCAGGCACCAGGGGGAGAGCAAAAAAGAGGAGGGGAAAGGAAGGAAGGAAGGAAAGAAGGAAAAAAAAAATGGGGCTTAATGTCTGACTCAAAGTCAGACAGGGACACACAAATTTAAAAAAAAAAAAAAAAATAAGATTTTCGTACCCCTTACATTTTTTTTCTTAATTTTTAATATTAAAAATAATTTTTTTTTTTTTTTTTGTGCAAATTTTTACTTGTTTTTTATTATTTTGTTCTTTTTCCGTCGTGATAAACTGAGGGATTTGAAATTTTAAAACTTTTCGCTCCAACTCTGCTCGCGGTCCAGTGGATTGGTGACAGCTGCCACTGATAAAAATCTCAATAACCGAACGGCCCTCACCCACTCCCCACAACTCTGGCTGACCGCACTGGTCAGCTGTGGCCACACCATAAAAAAAATAAACTTTAAACTTTCCACCAACCATCCAACCGACCACTCGGGTCACCAAACGCAAAATTTTAAATTCCAAAAAAAAATTTCCAAAAAAAAAAAAAAAAAAAAAAAAAAATAGAAACGTCCACTCACTTGGCTCGAAGTTTGTAATCTTTCTTCTTCTCCAATAACCCAAGGTTCTCTCTCCTCGACAACTAAAAAAAAAATAAAAATAAAATAAAATAAATATCCTAATTTCATTGTTCCTAAATTCCCCACCCCCATTAGCTCCCCCTACCTTTAAAAACAATGAGTCGCACACCCCCTAAACACGAGCAACTGACCAAATTATGCCATTAAAAGCCGCGCAAGGACATTTGGACCCTTGACCACTTGACGGATGGGTCAGGGCTCAAAATTCTATAAAGTCCACTGCCCCGCAAATGCCTCCCCTCTGTCGTAACGACGCCACGAGCTATGATAAATGACCCCCATTGCCAACGCCATTTTTTTTGTGTCCCGTTTTTCTTTTTTAATTTTCTTCAATTTCCGTCCGAGTTTCGCCCGTGGGGCTCAAGGGGTGGCGAGGGGGAGGGTCGTGGATGGGTCTCGACTCAATGTGGGAACGCGTGCACACCAGGCACGTGCATGACATTCGGAGGAGTGCGTGTTTACAGAGCAAAAGAGGAACCAACAAGCATTCTGCTCGAGCGAAAACAAAATAGCCACGAGCACGAGTCTTCTTTGCGCATCATGCAAATAAAGCGACTAAGACTCACTCGCGATGGTATGCGCGTCCCGACTCCGGCCAAACCTCCTCCGGGCCGTCTGTCGTTTCAACACCGCATTTGCATGCGCGCTCGCGGCTTGGCAAACATCGCTTCGGACTCGCGACACTTTAGTCCAACATTTTGCAGATATGCAACGAGAGAAGACGGAAGAGAGCGGAGCGGAGCGGCTCGCTTTTACAATAAATCCGCTCCTGGTGTCGACACTCGCAACAACAAATAAACACTGTTGGCGCAGCAGTTTATTTCGAATTCAATAATCCAAACAGCATGAGCAATTGCATTCATTAAGACGCGTCTTAAGTAGTTAACGTCTCGTAAAACTTGCCTCCTTCTAGGTGCATCGACTTAATTATTAAAGCCAGCTAAAGTTTCGTGCTGCAGAGGTACAAACTTTTCTTGTTTTCTCTTTGTTATGCATTTCATGCGCACTCAAAGTTGGTAAAAACAGGCAAAAACAGGCAAAAACAACATTTAGACGCAGTTCTTTCTTTGAATGCTGGATCGTTTCTGTAAAGGAACATTCTAAGTTAACAGCTTTAATTCTACAAACAGAAAAATTTAAAGGAATTTCATTTTGCCACTAAATAAACAAAATAAATGATCGTTTCCGAATGAATGCAACTGCTAAATATTATTATCAATTTGGGCAACCATTTTGTTTTTAAAAATGCGAAAATGTAACGTAACGTAGCTTATTTTCGTTTAGTACGTTGGCAATAGTTGAAACATTCGGTAAACCATAATCAAAAATTGGAAACAGCAGAATATGCAACCTGCTTTTGGTTTTTACTATCAAATTCAAAATGGCTGCCAGTGTTAAAAACGACGGCACGCTTCCGTCTTATTTTTACCGTTTATAAAAACACCAAAATCCACATAAACAGAAACTTCAAATGCACCTAAATAAGTATGTAGTAAAGAGAAACACTTGAGCATTAGTTCCTCTAAAACGTCGAATGCGGCACACCATCAACCGCCACAAATCTGCATCGGATGCAATCGAATTCCCATCGTTCCATCAAAACGTCAAGCCATTTTGATACAAACTAAAGTAAGAAACAAAGATCTTATCAATCCAATCATGTTTGCCTGATTTAATCAAACCCGTTAGAAACGAGGCGGCAAACAAGCACTCGATATGAAACGGTTCCTTCAACTCAAACTTAAGCCTCAATATGGAAACCATGAATTTTGATCGCGGTACCCCACCCCACACAACCGAACCGAGCCGGCCTACCCCTTTCCTTCGGCGTTCCTTTCCTTTCCCGTGCCAACCAACCAACCTCCGCCCTTAAATTGTTCGATATCAAGCCAAATGGCCGTTTCATTACTTTTTCATGAATTACAATTCCTTCACATTTAATTGTGCTGCTGCAGCCACACGTCGGGGGGCGCTTTATATACATAATGTAAGACGCTCACACACACACTCCCCACCTCACTTAAGTGTGCATTTGTTTGCAAATTGCTCTCGGTGCACAATCTTTGCAATAACAACATAAGCAGGGGCCTCAGCATCGAATCATAACGGTCATTAGAATGTGTTGTAGCCGCTTTTTCGACGGAACGAACCGAGCCCGACATCCGTGGCCTACACACACACACACACACACACACACACACTCACTCTCGATAATAATAAACTGCTCGCATACTGCGCGTGCCAACTCCATCATGCTCGCGCGCGCGCTACAATTTATGCCGTCCTGTTTGCTCATTTGTCAACTCAATCAAAACACTTATCCCCAACCTCTGAATATTTTAAATTGTTTGAAAAATGGCGGACAAAATGATGGCTTCATTAGCGCTTTTTGCCTCTAATGAAATGATCTCATCGATCAATAGAGACAAAAAACAACTCAACATCGACATTTCAAACGCACATTGCACCAGTCTCAAGATTGGTTGGACGTGGTCCCAAAAGTTCCTAAAACGCAAAGTTTCGAACATTTCTTGATGATACATAATCATTCCTAAAACAATCGGTGCATCCGAAATCGTATTAAGTTCAATGATTAAGCCATTGAAACAATTGTCGCATTTATGAGAATCAGGCGGTCATCACGTGATCTGATTTAACCAATTGAATAGATCAAGCCACCTAAGTGCTAAAGTGGTGATTTTGCCCATTCTCATACAATTTTGGTTATAATCAGATAATCGCCACATTATTGGAACCCCATATTGTATTAATCCCGCGTTAACACGGTCGTGACCCCGCAGACAAATAAATATTTACACTATCAACGCACGCGTCGAAAACAAAGACAAACGAGTCCTAATTGAAAAACTAGCCTTAAACGACAACATCTTTAATCAAAATCTCGGATCTGGAGAAACTTTCAACTGCCAAACAGAACACACATTCAAGCGAGGAAGGAACTTGTTAATTAACCCCCACTTCTTCTTTCGTGCAGCGAATTGATAGAGACGAAGACGACTGCGACGACCAGGGTGATTACCAATCAGCTCATGAGAGATGCAACTTGCGAGCAAATGAAGTCAACACCCCGAAGGAGCCAGCATCAACTTACAACCAAATGACAGGTACCATCAAGCTCCCCCATCCCACATCCCACATCCCTCACACCTAAAAAACCAAAACCCCCCTCGCGAGTCGACTCATCGTCCAATTTGGAATCTCATGAACACTCGTGGACCCTAATTGAAAACCACCCCTGGAAACAAACACTCAAAAACCCCCCTCCATACCCTCACTCATTAGCATAAATTTGCACACAACAGCCGCTAGAGGTCTTCCCTGGCGGGTTTTGCAGGCAAAATCAATTACCCCTCACACACTTACGTTACGTGGCTCGCTCAGGGACCTTGGGATAAGTTTTTTTTTTTTAATTTACAAAAAAAGAAGCGGTGAATTCTCATGGATGAAGTGGGAATTGCATGAGAAGCCCTCACCGGCTTTAAAAAAAAATTGGTTTAAAAAAATACCGATGACACATCGCGCGCGCGCTTCCACCTCCAAAGCCCCCAACGCAACTGACACTGTCAATCAACCGACTAATCACAACGTTCAAACAGCTTTATTCCACTCAAATTTGATTTATTTTGCCTCATTTGCCCTATTCTCCGGCTCCTTTTCTCTTATTTATTCAATTACAGCATTCTAACTACGTAGTGCATCGCCATTCACTACAGCCTACTCTTTTATATTATTATTATTATCATTATTATTATTATTATTATTATTATTTTAAGAAACTGAGCTAAAATTCTCAACTCAGTTCCCAGAGTATTTTCCTCAAAAAACTTTCCTTCGTTCCACGAAACTTTAATTTCGGGTTTTTGAACCCTGTTATAATGAACCGCGATACAACGAATTTTTAAAAATGATTTGGTTGTTAAAAAACTTCGATATAACAAATTTTGAGATTACAACTTATTCGTTATAACAAACTAATTTTTAGGATCACTCTAATACCCAGAAGCCCTTGTCCTAACTAATTTTGAAAAATAAATTGATCACGTGACTCATGTCTTCATTTAGAAATCGGAAATTTTAACATGGCTGCTAAATGTAAAGTAATTTCTGATCGAGACAAGTTGAACATCAATTGTCCCGTTCTACTGTAGTTTGTTATAGTACAAACTTTCTTCGTAGCAAATAAATTTCTCGGATCCCTCGCGATTCGCTATACCGAGGTTTGACTGTATATTTACTATCAAATTTTAAACTGTGCGGTTTTTGTATTGCGCGGTGGTTTCACGGAACGTAAATTCGTGCTGGGCTTTTAATCGCGTAGTTTTTAACCGACAGCGCCGTTATAAAACTCCGCACAATCTCGCGATTATCGAACATCCGCACACATAAACCTTCACCAAAACATCAAAATCACTAAAAAGTAAAAAAACGCAACGATTTTACGATCTCAGGATGCATAAGAGAGTTGATTAAAATTGCACTTGCACAGCAGCAGCAAATGGGCAGCCATTTTTTCCCCTTCAAAATTCCCAAATTCAAAAAAAAAAAAAAAAAAAAACAAAGAAAAAACAAACTAAATACTAAATCAATAATTTCCACACAGAATTAATGACCCCCCACACCAGGTGAAAAGCAAATAAAACCCAAACGAAACGTTTCCATCGTGAAAAACAAAGCAAATTCGAAATGTTTCCGATGAACGAACGCAAAACAAGAGCGAAACGCGAGTAATTAAAAGCCACAATGACGAGAAGAGCTCATTTGCATAATGGAAATGTCTTCAGTTCATAACGTAGCGAACCAAAGTCAAGCTGCTAAACGATGCCGTGCCAAAAGGGACACCAGGGTCATCCAATTACACATCACTATCCCCTTTTTAATAGATAACACCACTTTTTCCCCAACAACAACAACAACAACTTAATGACCAAAAACCAATCACCAAAAAAAAAAAAAAAAAAAAGAGAAAAAAAAAAAAGTCTATAGGGAAATTGACCAAAATTGCATGTACAAGTGTGTATGGCAACGAGGCAAATGATTTGCAGGTGAGTTGCAATGAGCTCGGTTGAGCAGGGAGCCACGAAGCTCACTTTCTCTCACTTTGTGCGTTCGTTACGGACGATTGACGAGGCGCCGGCCGGCTCATCTAGCGCACTTCTTCCTACACCCATCACCGCAAAACCAAAGCAATTTCTCCGTCCTGACGTTTGACAAATTGAGCGCCATTTGCAATGCAATTCAGACACACAAAGAAAACTAAAGGTGACACCGAAACGAGAGAAAGACAAACGGACAAAACCGGCAATCAATGGCGGTCAATCAAGCAAGCAAGCAGCCTTTTTCTAATCAAAATATTCACGAAGGCGAATTTGAGTTTGTGACACTGGCGGGGGTGAATTGGAGGAGCTGATTGGGTGGTGCGCCATCCTGATGCAGTTATCATGATCCCGGCCTCAATCCGCGGGGTCCCAGTGGTGGACCATCGATCAGTCTTCGATGAGGAGGGGGCGCAGTCTGGTGGGTCTCGCTGCACTCGTCCAATCGCCAGCTATTTGCAAGTCAATGGCGGCCGCACGCTTCCTTATGGCCCGCTATCGTTGCGTATCGCGGTCACGTCAAGAGAATGTCTGCCTCTCTGGCTGCCACCCCGGCAGGGCTTGCCACCCCTTTTTATTTCACCTTGGGCTGAGCATGGGCTCAAATAAACCTGGCTTTTAAAAGGGGGATGCATTCGTTATGTCGGAAAGAGACTCGACCATATCAAATGCACTTTTTTAGTTTTATTTTTTTTATTTTTATTATTTTTATTTTTTTTATTATTTTTTTTTTGGAGGGGAAATTCTTCAGGTTTCGGTTCAATTTCAACATTTTTAGTTCCAAATGGTCATTTTATGTACGAAAATCGTTAAATAGTTAGTTTTTGAATATTTTTATGTGTAAATAGCCATTTTTTTAAATATATTTCTACACCTGTAAATTTGTCTTTTTTTCGTGTGTCTACTTGTAAATAGTCTTTTTCTTATATTTCATCACAAATATAATCTGTTTTTCTAGTATTTCTACCTATTAATAGTCTGTTTTTCTAGTATTTCTACCTATTAATAGTCTTTTCTCTAGTATTTCTACCCATAAATAGTCTTTTCTCTAGTATTTCTACCTATAAATAGTCTTTTTTCTAGTATTTCTACCTACAGTCAGTTTTCATACATTTCTACTTATAAATAGTAATCTTTAATACATTTCTATCAATAAATAGTCATATTTAATACATTTCTATCAATAAATAGTCATATTTAATACATTTCTATCAATATATAGTCATTTTTCATATATTTACACGTATAAATAATCATTTTTCTAGCATTTCTACCCACACACAATCATTTTTCTAGGATGTCTAGCCATAAATAGTCATTTCTCACTCAAGTCTACCAAAAAATATTATTTTTTCACGTATCTCTACCCACAAATATTAATTTTCACACATTTCTACCAAAAAATATTAATTTTCACACATTTCTACCAAAAAATATTAATTTTCACACATTTCTACCAAAAAATATTAATTTTCACACATTTCTACCAAAAAATATTAATTTTTCAAAAACTTTTCCCTATAAATAACCACTTTCCACACGTTTCCATCGTTAAATAACTCCTTTTCCGTCCATTCCCACCCACAAACACCTATTATTCGAACAATTCTATCTCTAAATAACCAACCTAAACCATTTTTTCCACATTTTTTTCTCTCAGCTCGAGTGCACAGTCAGCACAAGCCAAAGAAGAATAATAAAATAAAAAAATATATAAAAAAAAAAAATATATAAAAAAAAAAGTTCAAACTCAATTTAAGAGTGGAGGGAAAAAACATAGTCCAATAGTGGACTGGAGTCTCCTTTCCCAACCACCCCTCTCACACAAGAGACAACTTTGCATTCGAAATCTCCTCTTTGGCTTCAGCCATCACCACCCCTCGCAAGACTCGAATTGCTCCTAAATCTCAGCTTGCTTGTGAATACTAATGGCGCTCGGCTGTTCGCGAACCCATTCGGCGTTTGGGGTCCAAATCGCTCAACAACTCGACACGAAAAATTGCAAAACGTTTCCAAATGCAAACAAAATTAATCCCGCGCTCGATTCCTCAATTTTTCACTCATTTCGAGGCCCCACGTGCGCAACTTTCATCTTTTTTTTCCAGCCCCGTGTTTATTTCGTCGCGACCGGTCGTTGTTCCGCCATTAGTGGACGCAACCGAAGCGCTTTTTGTTACTTAAAAACCCCATCTTACCTGACTTCGTTCCTTGTGGATTCGTTGGCTGGACTTAGCCGCGTTTTTAAACGACGACATCTTGTTATTTAGGCGATTTCAAATGTCAAATCCCACGTTGCTTCCTATCTAGACGGTCGCCATTTTCTCCACGTTGGATTGTGGGTTATTCACCGTCGCGTGCTGCCATCTAGCGGAAACAAACAAAAACTTTCATCAAAACAAACCCAAATTTTTCGAAAAATCAAACAAAAACAAACAAAATAAAAACCAAAAAAACACAAAAACATTTTTTGAATTAATATATATATATTTTTGACAAAAAAAAAAAAAAAAAAAAAAAAATTATTTTTAAGATTATTTTCCAAATGGCACACAATAAAATACGAGCAAATGAGACATACGCGTCCGCCATAACTAATTCGAGTGGTTTGAATAGCCCATAGTAGTCATGAATCACGTGTTGGCGGAAAAAGGGGCACGCGCACTACGGAATTGGGCATAATTAAGCGGCTGCGCTTGTATGAATATGCATCCATCACCGAGCCAAAACCCCTCCCTTCATCTACCGGAAGTTCCCTCGACTGCAGTAGCGCGCGCCAAATCCGTAGATCCTCGATGCAAAAGGATATATCTGCCACGATCCAGGATGTATCCCCGAAAGGAAGAGCCAAACTCCACATAACGCCCTCTACGCATCGCCTAAACCCGTCGCACAAACGCAACTTTCGCCGACTTGTCCCCATCAATCAAAAAGCAAAACGATAAAACGCCGCGAAAGAATCAATTTCGACATTCGAGGAACCTTTTTTTCCCGTGCTAAAGTATTTTTAAGCCTCGGCGATCATTATACACAGCCCGAGGTCGTTTTCCATCGCCCGTTTTCTTATTGGCGATTAGCCCGTGTCTTTATAGGAGCCCGGGATCAACTTCCATCAACTTACCTCCGACATTAATTTCAAACTTTATCGCTCGCTCACCCCGCTCCTTATTAATAAAGCCGAGCGACACACTGTGGATTAGGTCGGTGGCCGCTAATTGCCCCCACCTTACCCTTTTCATTCTTCATAATAAACTAAAGCGCAACACCCGCTGTTTTAAACAGCTTCGTTTCGATACACCTAATCGCATTTTCGGCTCGCATTTTTTCACATTTTTACCAATAAATGGCGGCTGTTTGAAATTCTCCAAGAGTGCGGCCACAAGACGCCCAAATTGGATGGGGGAAGAAACCAATGGACAACAGATACACACCAAAAAAAAAAAAAAAAAAAAAAATTTAAAAGGGAATTTTATCCAAAA
>JAQFXT010001259.1:0-19135 GCA_034683725.1 Strigamia crassipes | reverse complement strand
TAAACAGGATTTCTTAGTTTAACTTAGATGTGTTTTAGCAATCCATGTTAATACGTTCAGTTGACGAACTTAAAGTCACAGTTAGTAGAATTCAGGTATGACATCGAAAGCAATAAATCCATTAGTCTCATACAATTTTTTATAAAAACAGGACAAGTGCTGCAAGGTTATTCAAGGTAAACACTTAAATCAACGATATTTTGGAGTTACATTAGAATAGGGCCCACTTACCAAAAAAAGCTACTTGAACTCGAAAATGATACTCATAAGTGTCGGAAATTAAGCTTTGTGGTTGTAAACCCTGAGTAAACCCGGAGTAAAGCATATTTTTGTGGAGGTGTGATGTAAGCTTTTTTTGTACAGATAATACGGAGCAAACTATAAAAAAAGAAATAAAGCGACAGATGATTGACCTCGAACTAGAACTCAGTGAGCAATGTTTTAGCTGATATGTTTAGGCACTGTTTATATTTAATGTAATTTTAGAAAGGCTAACTAAACAACAAATTGAGCAGGGTGATAATGTAGAAAACTATCAAAAAACTCTGAACACTGTGATAACAGCCAACAGTAAGATATTAATGCTTACATAGATTATAATTATAATTTTGATTTTATTTTAGATGAGTTGGCTAAAGCTGTGGGTAAGAATAGTTGTGGTTATTTGGTTAACACCTAAGATAAAATAAATAAAATAAAAAATTTATTTCTTTCAGCTGAGGACAAGAAAATTCTGAGTGACAAGATGGGTATAATTCATACAAATAGTTTGTTGATTTATTCTATAATTAATTTCATTTTGTATTTTCTGTTTCACAGCGTTGGGTGTGTCACCTTCTCAAATTTTTTGAATGAAAAAAAAAACTTGAAAAAATATGATTTTTGGAAATATTTTGGTATTAAATCTGTGCCAAAAAGCTTCAGTACAATTGTCACGGGTTTGGGTTTTGCTAATATATGCAAATGTGCTCACGCGCATAAGCCGGCGCATGAATCGTTTGCTATGCGTTAAAGTAAGGTCAGAGCTATTTATAGTGCATCATGTGACCAGAGGTGATCTCTTGTTTATACTAATGTGAGTAAAACACTTGTTACCTGGGGTTTGATCCTATCACTTTAGACTACTGAGTTTCCAGTCATTTCTTACGTGCTAGGTTTGGCTCACTGCTTAGCAGCACTGGCCGACATGCACGCCTTTTGGAAACGTTTGCCTGTTTTACACGCGAGCCTCTAGGCGCTGTCTGTGCCGTACACCGGCCACTATCATCCGAATTGATCTAAACACCCGTGAGCGCTACATTTACGCTAATGCCCAGCGTACATTTGTCATGCTCATTGCACAACTCAACACCTGGGGACCTAGTATAATCCATCCAAGCAGAGAGCAAGAATCCAAGTCTAAACAAATAATTATTGAACATGAAGAACTTAGCGCTTGGAAGTTCCAACACCCTTGACCGTGGTCCTTCTCTGGTGAGCGCTATCTGATCTGCAGACCCTTAGCGCATTTCACCGCGCACAACTTTGTCTAAGAATAGATCCGTGACACAATAATTGCAAAATTGTTCAGTAGGGGTTTTTATTATGAGTACGCTTTTGTAATTTTTTGATTTTGTGTTGATCATAAAATCAATAATTATTGATGCTTCCAAAAACAATTGGATGATTTTACACCAAAAAAGAACAATACCCAATCAAACATTTACTAAGTTTACATGTTCACTGTTTAGGAAAAACTTAATTTTACATGTAAATGAGTCAGTTTTGCGTTAAAGACATGTTAAAATTCCATTTGCACAAAGTAGAATTTTTGGTGATGTGAGCAATTTCCATTAGCTAGTTATAAGCAACTGCTACATTGTGTACAGTTGTGGAAAATAAAAAATTTCATTTAGTTTAACTGTTTTAAGATTAATCTACCAGGTGGTATAAAAATCCATTGAGAATTGATGACCATCATCATTTGTCCGGTCTATTTTTTAATACTATGCTCAAGGCGTAAGACAGTTGACCACAATTTCCAGAGCAAGGAGACCAGCCACAACTAATGTCATTTTTTATTTTCCATAACTGTACAGAAGGTTTTCTAGAAAATTAAAATCGTAATTTTTAATCTGCAAACTCTGTTTATGTAAACTTAATCATTGAAATCATAAGTTTCTAACGAGTTGTATTTATTTATTTTTAGATAAAATGGAAATTGATTTGAAAAAGAAACTCGCATCAGTTTCGTCATTAGAATACATCTGGAGAATTGAGAATTTTCATCTTGACGACGCAAAATTGGGAAAGAAAATTGACATTTGCAGCAATGCCATTTACAGCGGTAGAGCTGGTTACAAAATGGCGCTAAATCTATGTGCCAATGAAAATAAAAAGGGAAATTACTTATCTCTTTATCTATTCATAATCAAAGGCCCATACGATGCAGTACTTGGATGGCCTGTACAGTATGATGGAAAAGTTAGCTTGTTGGATCAATTGACACATAAAACTCATCATTCTATGGCTCTAGATCATAAAGTTTATTTAGCCAGACCAATGGGTGAGAGAGACAAAGGTTTGGGAGAGGACGAATTTATTAGTTTAGATGAAATTGAACCAAAATATTTAGTAGAAGGCACAATGTTTCTTAAACTAGATTTGAATATTACCAGTTAAATGGGACACGGTTTGTGTTGTCGATGCCGTGATGTCGAAGCCGTATTGTCGACTGGTATGTGTTGTCAAAGTTGTGTCGTCGATGCCTAACTTAACCTATCCAAACCTAACTTAGCCCCTGTTAAATGTAACTGTAAACTTTGGAATGTTTCACAAATGCGAAATGATTGTAATAAACACAATTTATACTAGGCTGAGCGTACTGTATTAGAGGAATTAAAATTAATGGATCATTAACATACATCTGGAAAGCTTACATCTCCTATTTTCAAGGAAATTCTTGTAACATTTATTTGAAAAATGTTTTCCGGTATTAATTTTTTTTTATTCATTTTGTTCTGAAAAACTTTTATAATAACATAATGTACCGATAGAAACTGTTGTGTTTACACTTGTTCTGGTTTTCTACAACTCAGAACAAAATGGCGACTTTTCTACTCTAAAACACGCCTCTTGCTAGTCACATGGCAAATTTTTAACTAGTACCATCAGTGGATGACTTGAAAATAAAATAGATGCCATATTGCATGCATCCACACTAATTTTGAATATCAAAAAGGCTTAAATAAATGTCAAAACTTAGTTCGTTTTGTTCAGGATTTAGTTACCTTGTCACGAGTGTGGATTTGATTTGAATCATGCGAGTGAATTTTCCCACGCATAAATTATCACCTGCGTGGTGTTTTTCTTAAAATGTTAAAATTATGAATTTTTTGTTACCTTTACCCCTTCTTGTGAGGATTTGCATTTTTATAGTGTTGACCATGTGGTCATGTAATATTTTGTAATAAAACCCAAGTAGGTATAAATAATACTTCCAAGTTAGGAGTGAAATCCTAAACATTTGCGCTGAATCTCAACTCAAGTCATTTCATCAACATCTAGAATCTCTTCGATACTAATCCGCACCATTTTAATAATCTGGCTTAGACATAATCCCCTCGGTAGAGGGTTTAACCTGGATGCCATTACCATTAACTAGGGTGGAAATCTGGAATCCTGACTTAATATAAATTTGTTGTTTCTACGAAGGACTGGTTAGTTTTAACTCTCTGACGCCCACGACTGACGGAAGCATTTTAACGGACAACCGCGAATCTGCAAACATTTTGAATTGTGCAAATACGCAGTTTTGTGACAAACTAAAACTCTGTCATTTTTGTGTTTTAATTTAAATTTGGAAAAGTAAGATTTTTTAAGGTGTTTTGCCATTAAGAAAAATTTAAAAATGTAAAAATGAAAAAGTAGCATACTGGCAGCAATAGTAAAAAACACCACCGATTTTTATACATTTAATCCTTAAGTGTGAACAGATCCAAACAAACTTAAAGAAATTTTTATGTATTTATATGTCTTTAAAAGAAAGTAGAAAAAAAAAGATAAAAAGTTTAAAATTATCACAAAACTGATAAAACTTATTTACAATATTCAATTTTTTCCTTAAAATTCAAAATTCTTCTTTTATTTAAAAAAATAAAAACCTTTTTTAGACTTTACTGCCAAACTCAATCAATTTTATATATAATTAATGAAATTAGATTTAAATTTTGATACCTTTATCAACAGTATTTCGATAGCACATGCCTGGTGCTAATTTATCTAGTGCGCATTCCTAGTCATAGACTGAGGTCATCAAGCACTTTGCTCAACTACGCAGCTGACAGGGTCAGTTCAGTCGTGATGTTTACTTGGTTGAAGTACGTGAGATTTATTTATTTATTTAATAATTTGCCTGACACGTAACTGTGATGAGTTTAAACTCGGTTTGTAACCAATCACTTATCAATAACCGAAACTAACAAATGGCCAGAACTTGGAGTTGCAGTGGAACAACTAAGCGATCAATCTACCTCGAGCAATTTATAATTTATTATTTTTTAAATTTATCTTGTTATTTTATGTTTAGATCTGGTGTGATGAGTTTGTTTTCCACAACAGATTCAAACGGGCCAACAATTGTAAGTATAATATTGGCAAAATAATAGCCCAGGCTATGGATCAAATTACAGAATCGTTTTCCGCGCTCTGGTGGGAATTTTGTGCACTACCACAGGCAACGAGTAAACAACGTATTACAATGCCTACTAGTTGCGCTGCTTTTGGGTGTCACAAAATTTATTGACCAGTATCTGTTTATTTATTAAACGATCGAATTAAAAACTGCATTCAAAATACACTAGCGCAACGTGTTTGTTGCCTACCACGGTCTGTGCAAGCGCGAAAAGACCCGGATGAAAAAAACAACAGTAATTTGGTCTATTAAAAAGTGCACTGGAGAGTTGTCCAATTGTTGCTGGGCTATTATTCTGTTTTTTAATTACGTGGTCAGGTGTTGGTAGAATCAAAACTGGCATCAAAAGTGATAATTTAATTAATTTTTTTTTTTTAAATTTGGTCAAGTCCTTCCAGGAAACGAACTGTCAAATAGGTAAAACTTGACCAGATGGTTTTGTTTGTGAAGCGATAAAATTTTATTTTCTTAGATAATTTGAAGCAAACTAGGGACTTGCAAGAAAAAGAAAGTAATTCATACAGAGAGGAGATAATTGACCCTGAATTAAAACTAAGTGAGCACAGTTTTTTAGATAAAGTAATAGAAGTTCTTTAGATTAGCGGCCGTTTGGGGACCTGACCTAACCTAACCAGGGACTACTGGTCATTTCTGGGAGTTGAGACTAGGCTTGTGTGGTATTTTATATTACGGTTGCGATGCGGTATTGGCAAAATATCGCAATACTACAACAAACAACAAAAAACCACAAAATTGCAAAAAATTGCAAAACTGCAAAACCGTAAAAATCACAAAACCGTAAAATTATAAAAATTGCAAAACAACACTTTTAGACCGAAAAATACATTTATATGTGAAAAAACGACATTTTTTGACCCAAAAATGTATATAAACATGCAAAAACAACACACTTAGATCGAAAAATACGTTTAAACATTTAAACAACACTTTTAGACTGAAAAATGCATTTAAACATGAAAAAAACTATACTCCTTAAACCGAAAAGTGCATTTTGTTTGCACAAAAACGACACTTTGACCAAAAATTTATTCTTAGCGAGACCACTGAAAACGTAAAACCAGAGGATTGCAGTTTGTTGCGGTATTGCGGTTTGTTGCGGTATTGCAGTTTGTTGCGATATTGCGGTTTGCTGCGATATTGCGGATTGTTGCAATATTGCGGTTTGTTGCAATATTGCGGTTTGCTGCGATATTGCGGTTTTTTGCGATATTGCGGTTTGTTGCGATATACCGTGTCTCGTTATTTAAAAAAAAAATTGCGATGTGATATATCTCAACTATGAACAATCCTAGTTGAGACAGGTATCATTCGACTCAGCTCCTCGAGCTCTATCTGCACGCTAATTTTTGTCATTATCTGAAGCGTCCGCTAATCTAAATAAAGTTCAGCTAAAATAATTTGACGTTTAGATTAGTTTGAAAAATTTAAACAAGTTTAAATTACTTGATGAATGTTCCTTGTGTTTTGCCGCTATTATAATTTTCTGATATTTAGGCAGATACCAATCTTGCAACTCAAATGTCAAAAACAAAAACAATTTTTGGGACATAATTTTTGCCATGTGAAATGATATTTGATTGTTTTGTTTAGGTTTACTGCGGTCAAGTTTGGATCAGCAGTCGCAGGAAATACAGAGACTGGAAAGAAACGTGAAAATTCAAACTGGTAAATTCATTCTAAAAATGTCAAGTAACTTATTGATTGGCAAATGTTTGGTTTTAGATGAGTTGACTAGGGTTACAGGTAAGCATTTCACATATTATACAAAACAGTAGGTGCAGTAGGAGTGAGTATGCGTGAGATTTTGTAAGATTTCACGAGATTTCACGAGATTTCATGAGCTCTCTCCACATTGCGTGGATGGGAAGCTGTTGGTAATCTGTGCTAATCTTGTGAATCTGTGAAATCCCATAAGATTTTAAGGATTTAGAAATCCCGTCAGGGCCAGTCTCAAGGGTGGTGTAGCAGGTGCAAAGAACCCAAATTTTGGTCATGCCTCAGACAAATTAAACGAAAAAATAAAATAAAAAATGAGAATGAGAATGTGTCTTTTGGAATACATTTTTTTTTTTGTTTATTTTATTTATCCTAATTTGTGATGTATAAGCTGCGGCTTAAACATGAAAAAAACTCAATTTTAAATTTTTTTTAAAATAAATTTAATGAATTTTAGCTAAAATTTGGATCAATTTAGTGAATTTGGGTAGATTTTATTCAAATTAGTACACTAATTTACGGTGCTTTTAGCCTGTGGCCCGTACATGGGTGCAGCCTATACACGAGTGCGGTCTATACACCGTAAATTAGGTATGTTCTTTATCACTATTACTATTTAAATTCTTAGGACCCACATTATTTGTGGCGGTGGCATATTTTGGCTTGGTCTAGGGCAGCAGACTTCTTAAATACGGCACTGGGGTAGGTACGATATTGGCTTCCATCCGCACCTTTTCCTCTGCACGCTGAACTTTGATTGGGGTTCCGGTGTCCGTGTTTCTTTTCGGGGACACTTGAAAAACGACTTTGATGCGTGGGGAGAAGAAGACTTCTCTGGTCTCCACGACTTGAATTTGGCACAATTTATTTAGATTGCGCACCTTGGTGGTGGTTTTTGCATCCTTTGACGAAACGAGATCATCACAAGTAACAAGTGTCTCATCTCTCCAACAATCTAAGCCCCTGGATATTTGTTGCAATGACAACAAATTGTTTATAAATTGTTAGTGAAAATGCTGTAGAGTAGAGACCTCACAATTCTAACAGCACTTGAGCCTCGACTTGGAGAAGGCCGGCCCTGCATCTCGTACACATTTTTCACATATGTTGTACCCCATGGTTGCAGTAGACATTTATTCAATTTTTCAACTTTATTTTAGAAAGATTAACAAATCAACAAATGGTGCAAGGTGATAATGTAGAAAACTACCAAAAAACTCTGACCACTCTGATAACAGCACACAGTAAGTTATTTAAGCTTATATCGATTATCATTTTAATATTGATTTTATTTTCAGATCAGTTGACTAGAACTGTAGGTAAGAATACATGCGTTTATTTGGTTAATGCAAATAAGAGCTAAAGAGTAAAATGAGGACTTTGTTTCAGCCAATGACAAGAAAATTCTGAGTGACAAGATGGGTATAATTATAATATAAACAAACTGTGGGTGGATTTATTCTTACTTTCACTTTAATTCTCAGATGGTGTAATCAGAAAACAAAAGGAATTTGAAAATGATTATGCGAAATTCAAAGGTGAGTTAACACTTATGCTCTGAGCGAGAACCTGAAAAAAGTCCCTGCAACTGGATTTGCAATAGCTTGTGACCATGTCGATCTGGGATCAAATCTTGTGGATCTGAGAATAGTCAAGTGACGCATATCGATCATTTTGGTTGTATCGCCCATCAGTATAAATCAGTGAGTGAGTTTTATGTAAGGTAAACAGACGGTTGGTTACTATTACGTGATATACATTGTAGCCATTGATAATCGCGATGGCCATTATTTGGCTACTCTGTTAAATTGGGTTAGTTATACAATTACTACGCTGACAAATGGCGAAATATATAATATAAAGAGAGTTATACAATTGGCTATTGCATACTCATCAGGTAATGTGGTTTAGTTAGGTTATATTCCTGGTATCCGAGTTACGTCATTGCTGCATTGTCACAATGACGTCAGGGTCCGATATTCATAACTGCTTATGGTGACTGAAATCGGAATAAGTTCGTAACGACTTATGTTTATTTTTTTAGATAAAATGAAAATGGATTTGAAAGCCCAACTACCATCAAAACCGTTACCATTTGAATACATCTGGAAAGTTGAGAACATTCAACATTATCTTTACGGCATGAAATTCGGGGTGCTAGTTGACATTGAGAGTAGTCCTTTTTATACCAGCAACGCTGGTTATAGGATGCGAATAAACCTATATAGCACTTTCGATACACATAAACCATACTTATATATTGCACTGCATGTCATAGCAGGAATGAATGATGCAACACTTAGCTGGCCTTTATGTTGTACTGCAGTATTTAGCTTGTTGGATCAATTGACACAAACAGGTTCTGAACTTAGAAAATGTAACATCTTTGACAAAGATAATTATGACAGGCCACCCACTAAGAATGACTATTCGTATGGAAACGCAAACACCGTTTCTTTCGATGATATTAAGAAACATTTAGTTGATGACTGTTTGTATTTCAAACTCGTTTTAAATGGTGTTAGCTAGAAATAGTTCTCTACTTTGAAACTTTTATTACATCTTGGAGGACTATGAAGTATCTTGCTGTAATAATGAATAAATCAAATACCATATTTCTTCGATTAATTTTTATGTTCAGACAATTTACCCTGTGAATTAAACAATAGTATCTGGGCCAACCTCAGAATGTGTTGTCACTCCAGGAAAAAAAACCATGGTGTGGAAAAACGAATTAAAAGGTTTATTGAAACCATGAGCAGGACTGAGTGCAACTTGATGTGCAGGCTGCCATGTTTGTTCTCAGCTAGTACAACAAAAAAACAATCACCAGAGGGCAACCAGATTAATCGCATCATCACTAATAAAAACTACGATAGTTGATCTGAGCCAATTACAAAATTACAGATTAGTGCATCTAAGGCGCTTTGAAACATATACAAGCAATAAAAGAAAAATAGCGACTTATAACTCACATACCCGCTTGAAATTTCAACTTTCTCTCCAGTATCTGTATTTCTTTCCACTGGTATTCTGGAATTGAATCTTGATTACCTCGAATCCGCGCCTTGTTGAAGATGGGCATTGCCTAACCTGCTAGGCAACGCACATTATACAAAAGAGAGATTATAATCTATGAATCATAATGGGATAACAGAAAAGCTTTGCTGGCATGCATCATTATTGCACTTAAGAATCAACTTTGCTAACAATAGACATTTCAAGTTGGCGAGAAGATGCAATAGTGATATGTTGATCATTTTATTGTATAAATCAAACTTTTTGATACATTTTAAAGGATCTAAATTTTTGAAGCTTTATCCAGTCTACAGGAGGGATTTTACTGTAGTTGTATTTATTCATCTAGGTAAACTAGAAATTGATTTGGGAAACAAACTGATGCAAAAAACTGCTGATTCAAAAGACTTACACGATTGAATACATCTGGAAAGTTAAGAACTTTGTAAGCAAGCAAAATTGGGACGCTATTTCAACATTAGCAGCCATTTTTTTTACACTAGTAAGGTTGTTTTTAAAATGCGATTAAGAATGTGCATAGATGACCACGACGATGATGATGACGACGATTATGATGATGACGATGATGACGATGACGACGATTATTATGATGACAATTATGATGACGACGATTATGATGATGACTGAATATTATGATGACGATTACTACCCGTACATATCCATTTATCTTGAAGTGCTCAAAGGTCAAAATGATGCGATACTTAATTGGCCTGTACAGTATCATGCAGAATTTAGTATGTTAGATCGGTTGAAACAAAATGATCATTACTGTAAAACTGTGGACTTTTGCCAGACTACTGGACAGGGGAAACAATGGATTTGGATGGCCTGCATTTATTCATTAAGATGAAATTAAACCAAAATATTTAGTAAATAATACAGTGTTTATGAAACTATGCCTAAAAATTATGACTTAGTGTTGTCAACTTTTGAAGGTTTTTTTGTGTCCAGTTTATTCTAGAAATAAAAAAAGGACTTTGGAGTGTGGGGGATAGGTGTATTTTTAGAACTATTTTACTACTTTACTGACTTTGTACTACAGTATATTGATGCCAAATTCCATTTTTTAGCACACAATACACACATGTGTAGAATTGTTGATTGAACACAAGTAAATAGTCCATTACTATTATTATTTTCAAAAAACATGTATTTATTGCATTTATATATTTGCAGATTATAGATACACCATAAGCATCTAGTCAGCAACTTCTTAGGGCAATGCTAGTGATAGAAGGGTGTCTGTTCATTTATTTGACAGTTCATTTATTTGCCAGGAATCAACTGTATTTTGGTCATTGGGTTTTGTTTATGTTAGTTTAGGTTAGATTAGGCTAGGTTAGGTTAAATGGTTTTAACAACTGAGTAGTTACAGATTAATGTTGAACAAATGCTGCTAAGTTATTAATTCTGTTAATGAAATTTAAAAAAAAAAATTGAAGAATCTTGGATGGCCAAAAACATGATTTTAAATCAACAACTATTTTGTTTTATTATATAAACTTGAAATCTGCTTTGGAGTTCAAATCAAATCAATAGCTCTTCTGTAAAATTTAATTTATCATCATGGATGAATTATCTTCCATCAAGACACCTGAAACAACAAAAACATGTATCAACATTAATTATATAAAAAACTTCTATGTTAATGCACACATCACACTAGTTAATAATAATAAAGTTTGTTTGATGGCATAACCTTAGCAATTCACTTTGCCTATGTGGGGAACTTACCAGCAACACAAGCTGTGATAAAAGATGCAGCAGAGCCAGCACATAAAGAACGCACAAGTAATGCTGAAATTTTGCTTAGCTTTGATGGCACTATAGTAGCTAGGCCACCAAGCATGATCCCCATGCTAACAATGTTTGCAAAACTGCACATCGCAAATGTTACAATCACTTCTGACCGGTGCTAAATACAGAAAAACAGTATAATTGTCTGCAGCAGATAGAACTTGTAATGATTTACTGTTAATTTTCCATTTTCAAGTAATTTGGTCATTTTTTGAACAGCAACAAATCCACTCACTATTGTTTTGTCTCCAAGGACATCTCCTACAGCAAGGCATTCATTCCATTCCACTCCCATTAAGAAAGCAATTGGAAAAAACATATAGGATAGCAGAAACTGAAAGATAATCAGTAGATTTTTAAATTTTGTACTTTTTAAAATAACTAATAGGTTTTATTTACTTGCATATTTAACATATCAAGACCAACTAATGACCCAAGAACACAAAGTAGGATGTCTGCCATCTGGGTAATAGCTGAAATATAGATTAAATTGGCCAAAATATTCACGTACAAATGTAATCCTTGCGTGGTTCCAGTTAATGCTGCTTCTACTGCAGATCGTTCTGAACACCTATTTTGTGATTAATAGAAAATTACAAAATTACGAAATCTTGTGACCGGTCACTACAACCACATTCCCAATGGCCAACACAACCCACCAATAACAAAAGGGGTTGATGGTTGATGACGTCATCCGTCATCAACCAATGACACGGTGAGGGCCCTATAAAAGGGGATGGACTTCCGGTCAACGAGAGTCCTGTAGGAACCAGCCTCTAAGTGGGATCATGGTTCTCTGGTACCCCTTGTCACTGTGTTGGCGTTTAGGGAACTGACCGGTATGTCGTTCTCAGTAACGTGAATACTGCATGGCGTGGACAATAAGCAAATGTTGACCACGCTGACCATTTGGTTATTCTTAACCATGTGGTCAGCGTTTGGCCAAGTTTGGGTGATGTTGCCATCACCCAAGCAACAGGAAAAGACATCAAAGAGACTGTCCCTAGACAACTGAATAAAGGCTACAAAGCAAATAAAACAGTTGCTTGTGTCATTTCTTATCACGTGTCATGCGTCCAGTGCTGTTATGGCCCCCTTGGCCAAAACGGCGTCCATCTACTCTCACAACTTTACGTTTAACAAAACCCCCTATTGTAAAATATATTTTTGTAAAGTACTTGTAGCCTCACAGTAAGACTTTCCATTAACTAGCTATGTGTTAACTGATATTTAATTAGATTTTTATTTCAGCACCATGATGAAATAGCTAACCATTCTAACTGAGCAATATCCACTGATGTAGTTTTACTTTTCTCCGTTTCTGGATACAGCAACTTTGAGTAAGCCAAAGCTGCTGGTGAAGACATTACTGATGCAATCATCAAATGGGTACTATTTACCTATAACAAAGATAAATGTATTATTTTATTCACTTAATAATCAATTGAATTTTAAATAAGCTTACTCCCATAGCTACATAAGTAGCAAAAATAGTTCCTGCTATAGTAGCAAAGCCACTTGCCATAACTGAATGCAATTCAGCCTGTGTTAGTAGATGCAAGTAAGGTTTAGCACATAAAAGTGCCTCTATCTGAAGTTTAATTATTGCTTATATTTCAAGATATTCAGGCTAAACTAGATATTTCATTACCATTCCTAAAAATATGTTTGCACTTGCAGTCATTGCTTCCACAGCAGTTGAACCCACAACTTGATACAAAAGCCAACCTAAGTTGACAACTAACCATGGCAAAACTCCATAGTAAAACAGAACTGAGGTTACCAGAGCTATAAATATCACTGGTGGGAAAGCCTGCATGCATATTACAATTGTAAGCAGACAATTAGAGTGAATTTGTAACTTGTTACTGTGTACTTTAAAAGCTAGAATTGCCATTTGTTTTTCTGCTTCCATTTCTGTATTCAGAAACTCAATCTTCCCAGTTGTCAAGTAACCAAATAAGATTTCACTTCCGTTGTTTGAGTACGTAATAAATTGAACCATTTTACTACTTAGACATTGCATGAAGATTTGACCGGCTGACCACCGCAGTAACGTGTAAGCAAGTAAAAATTGCACTACATGACCCCAGACTACAAGCTGCCAGTCAATCTAGATGAACAGAGAGTACACAATCTAATCAAATGATCTGATAAATTATATGTATGTATGTATATAAATATAAATATATACCGGGTGTCCACAAGCCGATGCGTTCATTTAAAGCAAGCATAAAAAATAAATGGTTAGTACTGACTACATCTACATATTTTTTTCTTGTTTAGAAAACCCCATTAGACTTTTTTCTGTGAGGTTATGTAAAAGATGTGGTTTATGCAGCTCCAATACAGGAATTGCAGAAATTAAAAAGCAGCATAACTGATACAATTAACAGTGTAACGTCTGCAATGTTACATGAAACCTGGCAAGAATTGGAGTATGGATTGGACATTCTACGAACAACCAATGGAGCTCATGTTGAAATGCACACATAACACATTTTCATTTGCTTTGTACTATTGCAATAAAATCAAGTTGCATTAAAGAAAAATAAAACTTATTGAGTCCCTAAACAAGAAAAAAATATGTAGATGTAGTCAGTACTAACCACTTATTTTTTATGCTTGCTTCAAATGAGCGCATCGGCTTGTGAACACCCTGTATATCCTAAATAAATAATTGTAACATACTCTCAAGCGGTGTTTAGAAAAAATAAAGCCGATTATTATGAAGACTAAAAATCCGGCAAAAGAAACACATCTTAAAAATATTTGTTTGCTGTTGAATAAAACTGTGGCTGTGATTCCTAAGCAAATAACACATCCAAAAACACTGATAAAATTTATGATTAAACTTTAGTTAAAATTTAATGTTGTACTCACATTCTGAATTTTGATGTAAATGCAAATGGAATTGCTTTTTTCATCTTATTAATAATATCATTTAAGGTTTTTGCAATCGTTGCACCAAATAATGGTTTGATAGCCAAAAAGTATATCAAAAATGGAAGAACTGCAAGAGATGTCAAAGTCAATAGTTTCACTCCTTCACACACATTCTTGGTTTGATGCCACTTCCAAGTGATCACAGTGTACATGTATAAATTGTACAGTGCACATAAAAAAATGCAATAAAAAACTTTTGCAATAATCAGCATTTTTTGGCATTTTGTTATAAAGAAATGAATTTTTTTTAAAAAGGTTTGTTTGGTACTAGATGAAACTTTCACACTCAACCTTTCTGATATTTTCCTGATTCTTGGACTGCGAATATTATGGTCAGTAATATAATCCTGCAAAAAACATATGGCAATTTATGTATTCAAAATTTTTCTACTCAAACTTACATCAGGATTGTCTCTGTTTCTAATGGGCATAGAAAAGCTTTTTGAACTAGACATTGAAGCCTAATATACAGAAATCTGTCACACACAGCAAAATGGTAAATAATGCATCATGATTAATTGTTGTTTGAAACTATGGCAACATGCTATTAATTTTTGTCAAATTTTATATCAAATTCATCTGAGATATAATGAAATTATTGGTGATAGCTGTGTGATTGCTGAAACTAAACCAACACCATCAGGCTACACAATTTTTAAGCTTTCATTTTGCAAATTTGCCTAATTTGATACCTATTTTGGAAAATTTGCATTTAGGAAGTGTCTATAGAAAAGGACTAATCATTAAATTCACAGTCCAACTCTTTGATTGGTTGTCAGTGATTATGGATCCAGAAATTTTCAATTGTTATCAGTAAGTGAACATTTTCTTTTTATTTATGCAACAAGATTAAGTGCCAGATATTGCAATGGCAAAACTAATAAATATATATTGTGTAGTAAGTTGTATTTATACTGACAAATCACATTGATTTTCTGTGTAGGTGTGGTGTGAAGACTTATGCACAAAGGAACAAAAGTTTTGGCCAAGTGTACTGCCAGAAATGTGATCCAACACAAAATGTAAGAAGCATAAATTACATCCACCTATAAACACTTGACTTTGTATTTATTTTGCCCTTTTAAACTTAACTTAGGAAAATTATACTGCTGGTAGTGAGTTATGTAACCAAAAAGAGCTTTGTTGTTATTGTAGCAGTTTAATTGATATTGATAAAATGAAGGTAATATTTAAAATTAAGAAAATGGAAAAATATTTAATTGGAATCTTGTTATATTATT
This sequence comes from Strigamia crassipes, assembly GCA_034683725.1. NCBI lineage: Eukaryota > Metazoa > Arthropoda > Chilopoda > Geophilomorpha > Linotaeniidae > Strigamia > Strigamia crassipes. Next base: position 3,703 of record JAQFXT010001259.1, on the reverse strand, counting down.
AATTGCTATTTTGATTGCTAGAGCCATCTTGAAGCCTGTGAGATGTATCCAACCAGCTGCAAGGTATGCCATAAGAAATTTATGCGGCTTGCGGTAGATTTTAACAAATGCATGAAATCTGCAATTAATTTTAATTTTTGTTGACAGATGAGAATTCATGCGCAAGAATGTTCTGGTGATTTAGTTTCTTGCAAGTTTTTAGCTATTGGGTGCAAATTTCAGGTATGTATCGTGGGGCGCTGTATGTAGAGCTAATATACGTAACGCTAACAGTATTTAGCGCTAATTTACGAAAGGTTAATGCTATTTTGGTTACCAATGCAGGGCTAATTTACAAAGAGCTAAAAAAAATTAGCGTTTTGTCCGGTTGTGACAGACAAAAGGCTAATTTTTTTTTTGCTTTTTATTACTAAATTAATTATTTTTATAACTATAACTAATTTCTAACTTAAATTTATCGTGGATATGTTTTCAGTCTACTTGCTATCGGCACACGGCATGTTGGGCAAAGCTTAGGGTCACCTGTCACCTGGCAGCAAAGCCAGAGCCACGCATCTCTGTATGGTTGTCTGTAAAAATACGTCCAAATACGTTAGCCTTACGTAAAGCTAACGTCTGAACATGTTAGCTTTAAGTAAGGCTAACGTATTTTGAAGTAAAATTTGTTAGCGTTTGATCTGGTCAAACCAGACAAAATGCTAATAAAACTGTTTTTTTAGCCCTTTGTAATTTAGCCTTACATCCGATATCAATATACCATTAGCCTTTTGTAGGTTAGCGCTACATACCATTAGCTACACATTCCCTGTACCGTATTACCCCGCTTTAGAGGGCATGTCCTAAAATTATGACTTCGACCAGGGTGCCGGATAAAACGAGTTTTAAATTTCGATTAAAACCAGCCAATCAAAGTTTCACATCTGGTCAAACTTGCATTTTAGGACACGCTCTCCAAAGCGGGGTAATACAATAGTTATTTTGGGTTACCATGTGTACGGGAATCCTTGAAGTTTGAATGAAAATTAATTTACAAGTGAAAACATTGCAGGGAACTCGAATGGAAATTGAACAGCACGAAAGTGAAAATGTTCATGCTGAGATGATGATGAATTTGTTGCTGACTCTTCAAACTGATGTAGAATAAGTTATTGAAAAAAAATTAAGTTTTAATCCTCTGAATAATTTTTTCTTTAGCAATTAAGTTATTCATCTATGTTATATCGTTCATTCAACGAAATTCTTTTACTTAAGGAAACTGTTAGTAGTCAGACACAAATGCAAGAAGGAATCGCTTCCGACAAGGAATCTGCCGGATCGGATCCTGTTCGAAACAAAATAAATCGCAAGTTGCAATGATGCTTCAATTAAATTCTTTTTTAATGGCTTTTAAAAAGTTTAATTTTAAACTGCTAACTTTGAATTTGGATTTGCTTTGAATTGGAATAACTTGCAGAAAATGTACAACAGGAAAGCCAACTCCATCTTGTGCTGCAGTGTAGCCAACTCACTGTCTGGGGTGTTGTGCTCACATTTCTGGTGTTTCGGTGTTTAAATTAGAAAATACTAAATGATACACCAAAAAAAAAACATAAGTTGCAGTTGAATTTGATTTAATAATTAAAAAAAAATGAATTTTTAATTTCTAATTAAATTTCTAATTACTCATTTAACTTTAGGTGACAAAAATCAGAATCAACAACAGAAGGTGAAAGCGGCGCAAAGTAAAATCAAACATTTTATTTTATTTATTTATATTATTTCATTTATTTATATTATTTATATTTTTTACAGCTATGCTAGAGAAAACTATGCACAAACAGGAAGTGGAATTGAATTCTTGTAAAAAGCTCATTTCTGAACTTCAATTGAAATATACCAAGCAGATGGAGAAATTAGATCATGATTTGGGTATATTTTATATTACTCCAACACATAACATACAAATATTGATAATTATTCACTTCAGTTAACTTTTCAGAAACAGTTATAAAAAGTAAGTATTGTTAATTACATTGAAGTGTAATTTTAACAGTGGTTTCTTTTATTTCTGAAGCAAATGAGGTGCTAACTGCAAAGTTAAATCAACTCGAGCAACGCTTATCATCTCAAAATGAAGTATTAAGTGAATATTTTCATATTATATTTTATTTATTTATTTATCAGTAGTAATATAGTAATGGTTGAACAATTAGGTCGGCAAAAAGATGAGTTCTGACCTAATTGTAATCATTACTCATGCGCATGGTGTATTTTATGAGAGAATTTACGGATAGAAAAACAAAGGAAACGACCATGAGGAGTTCAAACGTGTTCAAAATGCCATTAGAATTTGTTTGTAAAAACTAGCAACAGGTGGCTAAAAGGACGACGTTAAAATTTTCGAAATGGTGAATCCAGTCACTAATCCGAAGGCAAATGGGGTTTGTTACGCGCTTTGGGATTGGTCGGATAAATCATGGCCGTTTTGTAATGCACTCCTCATTGGTTATCAGTTTCTGACGTAGCTAGTGGTAAATTCTCAAAACTGTTTATAATTGTCTTAGAGTCATTAGCTAAACAACAGTCTGAGCAATTGGATAAAGTGACAAGGAATGAAAGTTCTTTGTCCGCTTTGACATTCGCAAACAGTAAGTTATGCAAATTTCAGAATGGCATACAAATTAATAATTTTTTATTTGGAAAACAATATAGATCAGTTGGTTAAAACTATAGGTAAGGTTGAAGAAAATAAAATAAAATAAAATAATTTTATTTTATTTATTTTTTTTTTTTTTTGTTGCAGCTGAAGACAAAAAAAATTTGTATGAGAAAATTGAGAAAGTGAGTGAATCATGCTTTGACAGTCAACAAAGTTTAGGTAAATCTGTTAAATTGAATTGATTAAGGAAGTTAAAATAAATATAATGTAGCCTCACTGCAGAGAAGACAGAGTTCAATCAGACACGAGTTTACAAGAGAAAAAGGTAATTTAAAAATTAAAAATTATTTTTATTTGAGCAAAAAAGGGTCTCTGAGCTGAAAATATTGTTTAAAATATTTTTTGTTTTTTAAATTAATAGTTGTCAAATATTTTTGATAATTTAAATTTGTCGAAAAAATGTCTAAACATTAAAAATTTGCTGAAAAATGTTTACAAAATTTAAAATTTGTCAAAGAATTTAAAAAAAATTAATATTTGTTAAAGAATTTAAAAAAAATTAATATTTGTTGAAGAATTTAAAAAAAATTAATATTTGTTGAAGAATTTTGTAAAAATTCAAAAAATTATGAAATTTATGAAAAACATCTCAAAAACTTTCACAATTTATGAAAAACATCTCAAAAACTTTCACAATTTATGAAAAACATCTCAAAAACGTTCACAATTTATGAAAAACATCTCAAAAACTTTCACAATTTATGAAAAACATCTCAAAACTTTCACAATTTATGAAAAAATCTGAAATATTTATTTTTTCAAAACACATCTGAAAATTTGTTGAAAATTGTTCAATAACTTGAAAAAAATTTGTTGAAAATTGTTCAATAACTTGAAGAAAATTTGTGAAAAATTTGTTGAAAATTTGTGGAAAATTGTTCAATAACTTGAAGAAAATTTGTGGAAAATTTGTTGAAAATTTGTGGACAATTTGTTGAAAATTTGTGGACAATTTGTTGAAAATTTGTGGACAATTTGTTGAAAATTTGTGGACAATTTGTTGAA